>VYXF01005972.1:0-47583 GCA_013397295.1 Polioptila caerulea | reverse complement strand
ATTCTTTGGCCAACAAAACCTGAGTGATAATAAACACATAGGAAAGGTAGAATTTAGTTGTAGCAGAGGAGCATTTGGTGCTAATACTGTTGACTTCCCACTTAACTGGTCAATTCAGTGTGAAAAGCTTTAGAAAACAATAGGAGGGAGAATAAATTGTCCAGAAATTGTGGAAATGTGCTCTACTGGAGTGCACATCTGCAACAGCGACATTGGAGTCTGGGTTTGGTCTATTTTAGTGTTGTTTTTTCTATTTTTTTATAAAATTCAAGGGAATGCATTATGTACTTGCTTTTGCATCCTAAGTATTGATATAAGTTGGAAATTCAGAATACAAATGGAACTGCACTTTGGAAAGGCTTGAATTTTTGAGATAAATTGCAGCCTATATTTGTACTTAAGTTCAAGCTGTGAAAAACATAACATTTGTGGTAGAGATGGAGTAAGTGGTTTTCCAGGTAACTGTGGATCTTAAAGGAGAGTGCAAGTTACTTATGAGCATGATATTGTGGTTCCAGGTAGGAACAAACTAATAACCTGGAGTGTAAAAGTCATGGTAAGGGATTTTTATTTTCTAGCCCAAAGCTCACATCATCTCTTGTGAGCCTGGCAGCCAGACTGTGTTGTACAGGTTATCAGGCTTCTGAAATGGTTTCTCGTTTTTTAAGTGCAGCCAGGAACTCTGATCCATTATCAGTGTAGTTTCTCAGTGTCCTCATTACAAGAATCTGTGTCTCTGGTTCTGTTTGTGCAGTAGTCTGATCATAGTCAAAAGTTGTGCCTCCTTTAGCTCTGGGCTGTCACAAATGTGGATTCCAGCCATATGGAATTGTTCAGGCAATTGTCTTCTGGTACTATTGTTCAGCTAAAGTTACTGGTGTTTGGGTTTTTTGCCTCCTTAACCCACTCCTGTGCCTTGCAATGCCTTGCAATTAAGTAATGATTCTTTTCTCCCTTTCCCTGTGTGTTCTGCCCTCTGCTTAAATACTGAATTGGAAAAAATGTGTGTCATATTTAACTGTGACCTTGCATGGTGTAGGTGACTCTCTTGAAAGATTTGCTTCTCTGTAGTGCAGCAGGAATGTTTTGTACGGGATACATAAAATGAAAGTGTTCGAAATTTTCTTTTGGTCAACTTTGTGGATGATTTCTGCCAGTAAATGATGCAGAGAAGGATTTTATTGTGTTTCCAAGTTCCTGGCTTTTTTGTCCTGAAAAGAAGGACCTCTATTAGAGTTCAGGCTGGCTTAAGTACTGTACTGCAGTCTGTGGGTTCTTACAGCATTCCTGTCAGTCCTGCATTTTTACTTTATTAGAAAGGAGTATCTGTGGAGGGAACGGGAAACATTTGTTTATATTTTTATTTTAGAATTCCTCAGGTCGTTGGTGCAATTCCTTGAAGTTTGATCTTGTTTTTTTTAACAGCAACTCTACCCATTGGTGTAATTTTCAACGAAAAATCTGGAAGAGTTAAGCTGGATTTTATTCTACTTGTTGGCAGAGGGCACTTGACTTCTTTCGTTTGCCAGTATGCTTTGTACCTACCATAAAAAAACAAGGTGCTGTGGCTAACTTGCCCACTAGTTTACCCCTGTATATCATGGAATTAACTTTTTTCATTTCCACTTGTAGATGATGGGTTTATTTATTAGCAGGACTCCTGAAACAGCAGCAAACAAACACCCTTTCTGTAAGTGGGAGGGAAGTTGCATGCTGGGATAAGATGACCCGGCAGTTACTGGGTACTTTGTGCTGTAAAGGAATTCCACTGATAGGAGAAGGTGCAAATCCAGTTTTCATGGACATATGGCTGCACTTGAAAGGTACTGTGTGGAGTCTTTGTATAGAGAAATATGCACACTTTCTTTTCCTTTCTCCTAATGCATTTTTTATTTCTTTTAATTCTAAAAGGTTTTCACGTGCATATGAACAGTGGGATAAGACACTAGGCTCCCATTTAAAATGTGTTTTAGAACATTTGTCAGAAAGGGTTTATTGAGAGTGTGAATTAGAGAAGCCAGTTCCCCAGTAACCTCCTTCATAAGTAAGCTGCAGTCTGTCTCTCTGTTCACTTAGCATCATAAGAAATTCATTTTCCAGCAATAAGCTTTTTAACTGACTTTTCTTTCTTCTCAATATTAGAATAATAAAAGAAGATCATATAACATTGGTTCCTATTCAGATAGTTGTAAAGTGCAATGGGCACATCAGTGGTGACATGAAATTTATTCCAAAGGAGAGGATGTTTTAGATAGTGTTATGTAATATGAGATTGTGGGAACAATAAAACATGAGTAGTTCTATTAAAACTGGCTCCGAAGATGCTCCAAACATACGAGGAGCCATCCCTCTGACCCTTAATACAGAAAAAGAAAGAAAAGTTGGTAGAGAAGCTTCCAGAGAGTAATGAAGAGATTGAGAGCAAGTTGGCAGCAGAATTAAATTTATAGGTTTTGGCTGAGTCTTCACTTTTGCTATCAGGGATTTTGTTTAATTTCAAGATGAACCATGGACAGTGCAGACTAACAGTTGAAAAGAGTGTTGCTGCAGGAAAATGACTGCGCGTTCTTGGAAAAACTCTGATCCTAAAAATCAGAATTTGCATTAATATCTAAACCTGAAACATTTTATCTTCTTTTTTGTTTCAGTTTATTTTAATTGCCATCATAAATCTTGGTGTACTCAGCAGAGACTACTTGAATATGTTATCTGGAAAATCCATCATACCTTCCTGAATAGGCCAACTGTAGAGCAAATGGCTCCTGCTTTTAGTGGCATTTAGGGAATATAGAAGAAGTTCTGACAAAGGCCAGGGGAAATAGAGATTTCTGGAGAATATAAACCAGAGGGAGGGTTTTTTGTACCAAGTCTGTTCCTGTATGCTTGTCTTGGAGAAGAATACTACAGACAGCATCCAAACTATCCAGAGATCCAGAAATGTACTACTGCTTGTAGTATTTGGATCTTCTAAGAGCAATTCAGGAAATATGGGTAGATTAAGTAGTTTTGTGTGTGCCACTTCCCCCTGCCCATGGTGCTTCCAGATGCCTGACTTGGGGTCAGGGCTGAACCAGAAGCTGAGGAGCTGCTGTTGATGTAGCTTTAAATTGAGTTGCTAAGCCACTGTGTTAGGGTGAGTTCCCCTCTCTGTTTCTGGCTTTTTGGTAGTCTCCAGCTGCCAGGCTTTGTCCAGCCACAGGATGCCTGTGGTCACTGCAAGCCCACGAGTTCTTGGCAGTCCAATGGGATAAAGTGCCTGTCTATACACAGGGCTGTGTCATTTAGGGGAAATATGCTGCTGCTAAACCTGATCCAGGCAAGTTGTATACCTGCATGCTGGCAAAAAGGATCTGCTGGTGTTATCTAAACCTGAATTCAGAGGCTGTGAAGTTCTTCAGAGTTGTGTTCTTTAAACCAACATAAAACAATGTTCATGTTAAGCAGTGTATTTTTATTTCCGTGAGTTGCAGTTAATGGCAGTAATGTGTTATTATCAGAGTGATAATAATATGAATTAATTTTAAAAGAAACCTTGTCATTAGTGTTATGCTGCAGAGTTGTGCAGGTTATGCTAAATATTTGTTTAGTTAGATGCAGGATAGAGTGATACTGGTATAAAAATACTTGTAAATATTATATAGGACATAAGCACTTTCAGTTGCTCAGTTCCATCAAATATCTAATTTTCTACTGTAGCTGGAAATTTCTTCTCTAATTACAGCATGTTGAAATTGTTCATGCAGCCATTTACATGAAATTGCATGTATGGAGTACTGTTGTGAAGAGCATGTCATTAAAAAAATGCCACGGTCTGACATCTCTTAATGAAAGCAGTTCAGAGCCGGATGGGAGCCCCTCTGTGAGGCTGTTTGGGAATTTTCTTTGGTTCCTGGTTGTCTTTCTGCTGCATGATTGTACAGTCAGGAATGCTGTCAGGGTCATTCTGTTCAGAGGTGTGTGTTCTTCATCACTTGGTAGCAGTCCAAGTCATCTCCTGTGGACTCCTGGCCAACATCAGCCATTGTTGTGTTGTCTCTGATGTGGTCATCATGAGTTGGAGAATGCAACTTCATGAACCCTAGGAATCTGAAATTGGGCAGCCTCCATTGTTTACTTAGATTTAATTCTGGTCATGGAATTTCCTGCCTCTTTCCATGATGTTAGTCCTCTGTTAAAGAAGAATTTCAAAGGCTGGCAGCAAAAACCTAACATAGTTTGGGGAGTTTTTATTCTAAAAATATATTTTTTCTTCTCCCTGTCATGTATTTTATCTAGGGAAAGAATGCCCCTCTGAGTTGGGTCATTTAGAAGTCACATTATTCTTATGTAAGAGGGAGAAATGAAGTGTTTTCAGTCAGTTCTGTCAGCATGTTATTCCATTCCATTACTGAAAGGAAAATGCTTTGTCGTTCACTCACCCGCCAAGATGCTGCTAGGGGAAATTAACCTTGTAAATCAGCGAGCGTTCCCTGCAGCCGCCTGATCCTCGAGTTCCTTGGTGTTGTTACAAATTGCATGGCATGAGATCCTCTGTAGCACGATGCCTTGGGCACATGGTCCTGCAGCAAGGCCGTGCACCTTGGGCACATGTCGTGTGTCGGAATGAGCAGGCGCCGCCGACCCTGCTGAGCTCGCTCAGCTCTGCCCTCCACACCCTGCCCAAGCGGGTCACAAACCCACCACGTGAATCCAAGAAACAAACACCACTGCATCTTTCTTATATAGGGCAATGCAGCCTGTGGAGATGGTGCTGGTTTCTTAGAGCTCTTATAATCAGCTTTTGATGAGAAGAGAAAATAATGCTTATTTTTAGTTATTGCTTTTAGTTTTGTTTGCGTTATCTTGCGTACTAGGAATTAAATTGTCTACTTCAGAGAGTCAGTTTTCCATTTGTTATTGCTGTACTTGTTCTGCATGTCTGAATTCTTGATGGATGTTATTTAAATTTGGTTTTGAAAACTGAGAAATACTGAGGAAGCTTTTGAAAGATTTTTATTAACTTACAATGATGTGCAAGTGAAAGATTGCATTTCTCAGCATAAATACTTTGTGCCTAGGCATGAATGTTTTCATGCCTGCTTTGCAAGGTTTGGTATGCATGAAATAATTTGAAATGGATTTAGTTCTTTTATTCCCATATAGCTCTTAGGAAAAATTTGTGCTCTCTTTTGCTTTGCCATTTACAATATAAAGCTTGGTTCCTTAGGTTTTCTTAGTAAGGATAAGTGAAGTATTCACAAGGGCTCATCATGTTAGGAAATGTGTGATTCTTCTTGCTGTGTTTGAGTCTGGCTAAAAAACAGGAGATGGAGCTGCTTGTAAACCACAGAGTGAAAATTCCAGAATAATCATGGACTTGCAGGTCTGCAATGCTCCATCAGCGAGGTGAGCTGTGTGTGCTCCTGGCTGTGAGCATATGAATAGTACTGCTGCTTAAATTAGTAAGCTCATTCAAATGTTAAATGCCTTGATCGCTTAAACTGAAGTATTTCTTAGGAGGAACATCAGCTCAGAGGAAAAACTCCAATAATTTTCTCATGTTTGGGGGGTGGGAAGTTTCTTAGTCCATTTTGTAATACAGTATGCTCTGCAGAGTAAAGCACAGCTGAACTGTGCTCCTGTAGTCCCTATGGTTTATAATTTAAAATTTTTAGGGAAATAAAATTATTTCTGTATCAACTTGCAGACATACTGAGCACTGTAACAAAATCGGTTTCATTGATCAATCTAACCAGAAAGCATTAGGCTGTCATACTGATGTATAGCATCTAATCAAAGGAAGAACACCCAGTTTCAGATGAAGATCATTAACACTTCAATGTTTTGTATGACAATAAATCTTCAATGCATCTTAAGTTCTTTGATATTCCAGTGCAACAGTAATCCCCTGGTGGATTTATTAGGATAATTTTATTATTCCTTTCTTCTCAAAGATGATTTGAAAAGCAAATTATAATTATTATGAATGTTGGCATTCCAATTAAAACAAAAGTTCTGAAATATAACACCGTTTTGATGTTATAAATTGTTTCACATTAAGATCAGAAGAGAAGGAAGTCAAAACAGTATCTAAGGGCTAGGGCCTTTTTATTTTAAGGACCAATTTCCAGCCCCTAGGTTGCAGATACACTTCATTTTTTTTTTTGTATAAGCATGTATGAACTCTTCTGTTGTTAGATCTTTGTACTTAAAACCTTTAATTTGACACAAAGTGTATTAGCTTTTGATGTTTCTCTTGTAAGGACACCCTGCATCCTTGGTATTTAGGATTTTGCAGTTCTAATTTCAACCCTAAAGTCAGAAATTCTGTGCAATTTGAGGGTAACTTCTGAGGGTCATTTCTGAGGGTAACTCAGGCCCAGTAAAAATAGGGCTACTGTGCAAAGATGTGAAAACACCACTCTGCTCCTCCTTCAAAAACAAACATTACCAGGAGGTTTCCCTGCTTGGCCATACTTTATACCATATTCTGAGTGAGTCAGAAATCCTATAAGGACTGTTGAGGGAAGTTGATGAGATGAGATGCTCCTGATAGCTTATGGTTTGCTGGATTGCAAAATACATCCTGAGGTGAAGCATTCACTTACAGTAACCATCTCTCATTACTTGCATTGGTGAAACCCTCAGGTCAAGTTTGCAGAGAAAATGTTTTCCTAGTAAAATCATTTTGCTGTGAATTGAAACCAAAAAATTACTGTAGTTCCTGGTTTAGAGCAACTTAAGATATTCTTAAGTTCTTTTCCAAGTTCTTTCTCCTTTTATTTCCCATGGAAGTTTGAGAACTTAGAGGACAATGTCATATGGTTTTCCTACAAAGCAAATTTGAGAAATCTGGAAGTTTAAATTTTGTATTAGAAACCATGTTTTACACATATCCTAAACACAGCCATAATCTTCATATTTTTGTAAGAGTATATGTAGCTTATTTAAGTAAAATAGTGAGGAGTGAAAGAAAAATGCTTAAAAACTTGGTGTATTTTGAGCTGAGTGGATGCGCAGTAGCATTTTTGCAGAGGAAAGATCATTCCAAGTTGTCTTACCTTCAAACTATCCTTGTTTCTTTTCAAGTAGTGTTTTAGGTCAGACAGATGTTGCATGAAATTACTTTTTGGTTGGTGAAGTCAGCATGACTCTGAAGCAGCTGGAGGGGGAAATTCTAACTTTGGCTGCTTGTGTAGAGCTGAAGGTTGTCCAGGGGTGTTCTCAACATGGTGCTCTTGTAGTCAGCTGCTCTGAATCTACAAGTCCCTTGGCACCACACGTTCAAGTATTTTTACTCATATATCAACGTACAGATGGCCAAGTCTTGGAGAGGTGTTACAGATGGAATTAAAAGAAGGCTTTTTATTAGCCCATATGTAATTTTTTTTTCACATTAAAGCTATTAATGTGCTGTATCATGATACCACTAAAACCTTTATAGACTGTTTATTCCCTGCTCTTTTATCCCTGATATCTCTTAATGAATTTTTACCATAACAGAATCAAAATTAGCAGTAGGTGTGTCCTTTGCTTTGTCTTGGGCCACTCTTAGGTGCACAGATGTTGATGGAGCAGCTGGTAAAGCAGGATACAATCTACAGGGGTCACATTCACTTTTGGAAGTTTGGGGTTGATCTTTTCTGTCTTATGACTCTGCCTTGTTGGCCAAAATCAAATTGAAGGTGCAATATAGGTTTAAGAGGAGAGAGAATGTGCTCTGAAGATGAGTTAATGGTAAAGGAGTATCTTTACTGTCCCACTCCCCCCCCATGTGAATGGCACTTTGTAGTAAAGGCTAGAAAGCCTTGATGATGGGCAGCTTAAACAGGTGTGTGCAGAGAAAATATTGTGTGCTGTGCCCTCCAGGAGAGATCAAATCTCCTTTTATGCAGTTCAGGTTGCCATTTTGCATCTGAAAGAATGGACCGTTCTCATGAAGGATTAGCAAAGGTTTAAAGCTTTGAGCTGTGTGTTTCTATGCTCAGACAGATAATCTCTGCCACTGCAGTTCTCAGAGCAAAGTTGATCTAGATGATGTCAGGTTTTTCTTTTTGGTGGTGGAAGAAATACCAAGCAATTATGAAAATATACCAGGCATCTTGGTATTTACGTCATGGTTAAGAAATATTTTTAACTTTGCTGTTCCCTCAGCAATATACAGGAGATGTTTACAGTGATGAATTAAAAAAATGATGATGAATTACACAAGTAATGGAGTTTTCTGCAATGTGATTTTGTTGGAGGTGTCACAGAACAGGAAATGACCTATCATGGAACAGGGCTGTTAGAATAGCAGGCTTTATCTGTGGGCAATAATCCTTCTAGGCTACAAAAATCCTGGAGGGAATTTCATAGTGGTGAATGAGTTATTTAACTGACAAGGAGCTTGGGAGGCACCACAAGGAAGAAAACACATTTACTACCAACCAGTCAGTTGGTCCATCAAAGCAGTAATCAACCAAAAACTGGCAGAGGAACACATGGCTGTGAGGAATACATTTATCCATGACTCATGTGTTTCTTCCAAATCCACACTAGTAAGAATTCTGGTCTGTTTTTAAGGTAGCTTTTCTGTATATGCAAAAAAAAGTGATCCAGAAATTCCCCGTGTGAAGTGAGATTTGTTGACTGTTTTCTTGATATGCTCAATTGCAAGTATTCTAAATATAAAGGCAGATAGCTTGAAATCGTCCTGGAAAAGTATGAGAAACTTCTGTAATAGTTGTTTCACATAAGCTTTTATCAACCATGTCATGTAGCTGCTGTTGCTATAAATAGATGTTAACTGCTGCATTTTTGAATGCAAAATAGGGTCAAACTCATGAAAAGGGAGATTACCTGTATTGTAATGATTTTTTGATTTCGTTGCAAAATTCCTGTAATTCACATTTGATGTTACCCAGAATAACAATCCTTTTAGACTGCTGAAAATATCAAAAGAAGGCCTGCAAATTAGTTTTGTCTGGGCAGTGATAAGCATTCATGGAATAAATAAATGGGTTATGATTAAACACAATGGAAAGTTTTAGATATATCTATCTATCTATCTAAAAAACTCTGGCTTTAGGTAATTTTCCTTTTCATTTTCTTGTTTAAGTGATGGCATAGCGTGTAAAGTGTTTTTCCAGAAAATTGACATTGTAAGGAGATAAGAGCCTTGTAGAACTACACTGTAATTTGCTTTTTGGACGTAAATAATTCTGTATTATAGACTTTGTGTGTAGATACAAAGTCGTTTGCTGTTTTATTTAAAAGCAACAGTGACTAATTCCTACTATTATTTGAAATGGAGGGAGAAGGGTCTGCATAGTTTGGGACCAATTTCAAGTGTTGTGGCACTAAGAGTTTAAGGGAATAGGTGTGTCATTTGCTCTAATTCCTTGTAGTTTTTATGGACTATATAAACTAAGGACTAGTTTATTTGGTGTTGGAGCTTCTCCCAGCTTTTCAGTGAAGGAGTCAGGCCTGCTTTGATGTGTGTGTGAGGTCACTGGGGACAGGGAGTGCCAGTGACTCAGGACATGGTGCTTGCTGTGGGTCAGCAGCGATCCAGTGCCTCCAGCTGGAAGGCAGAGTGCTCCAGATGGAGCTGGATTTTAGATGGGGTTTGTAGGGCCGTGCTCTGGTCTGTTTGCAGCCAGGGAAAGCTCCCTGGCATGACCTACTGCAGGAGGGGTGTTTGTCCTATTGAAACTGCAGCTCTGGGTAACACTAATTACAACTTAGTTACCTTGGATATCCCCGGAAGTTCTGAATATGTAATAGCTCAGTCACCACCAGTTTTATTGCTCTAGCCAGCTGCTGGAACACCATGTGCACTATTCTCTTTTTCAGTCCTATCTTGGATTTTTTCTTGTGAAGCTCACAAGAGGCTCACCTAATTCTGTAAAGTGAGATGTCAACCACCTGAACCTCTTGGATTCCCCAAGAGGTGTATGTGCACTGGGAGGGATTAGAGTAGGCAAAATCCTCATTAATACTTAACTCAGTTTTACTGTTGATGGATGGCTTGTTAAAGTCACAGTCCAGATTATGGAGTAGATGCAGGGCTCAGAATGCCTCCTGTACATAATTTCTGCTTGTCAGTGGTATAGAATGGGGCAGAAGAATATATATGTTTACCAACTTCAATTGTACTGGAAATCATAAAATACTTTGCACACAAAAATGTTTTCCAGATACTTGAATACATCTGGCATTTGACTGGTAAACATTAATTTTACAATTTCTGTGCTAAGCACAGTAGTATTACTATCCTTTTAGTTCAGATCCAAATGGTGTATTAGATGGAATTAGATGTGTAGACTCAAATATGTGATGTGGAAATCCTCTACCACTTGTTTGTTGAGCCTTGCTAGTTGGGTGAGTAAGCACACAGTGTAATTGAAGGCAAATCCCTTTTCCTAGGTAGATCTCATTGAACCCACATGAGTTTCTCCCTCCCCTGTGAAAGATGCTGATAGACTGGCTCCAGAACATGGACTGCAGTTTATTAAGTGCCAGGATGTGCTGTTTAAACTGTACACAAGAGGTGGTGTAGCACGGTATGAAGTTTTGATTGAATCCTAGCTCTTAATCTGCTTGTATTCTCTCAAGCCTTTCCTCTGCCCATCTGAGATTAACTTTCAAAATTTGCTGCTGTTGAGCTGGGATCCTTACACTGGTAGGAACTGTTCTGACTGGAATCATGCAGGGGTGCACAGGGGTGTTAATCCAAAAAGGAAATTGTGTGTGTGTTTGTTATATATTTATTCACTCTTGGAAGTAAAATAGTTGGACTGAGAACTGCAGTGAGTTGTTGAAATTATAATAGAAACAAAAAAGCATGTTCTATCTTACCTGTCATTTGTTTCATGAGAAAACAAGAATGTAGATTGCTCAACAAATGAGAAGTATGGGTTGTCAAGTGCCAATCTACTTAGTTTCCTTTTTGCAAATATGTACAGAAGACTTTGGATTTGAAGTACATTGGGAACAAGAGTGGTGGGTCTTAGCAACAGTTGACTCTTGTCTTGCTCTCCTTTGCAGTAAAGGGCATTTGCTGAAACTCAGTGTGGTGCCATACAGACATTGTTGTGGCTTTAGGAGCTGATTACTTACTGCTCCTGGCTGCCAAGTGTCATTGTACTGTGATTCTGTATCTGACTGTAAGAACAGCCTTTTACTTTGTGACTTTTTTCCTGCTAAGGTTGATATTTAAAACATGAAATTTCTGAGGCCAAATGTGTAAGAAAAATGCAGTGCATATATTCAATACTGAGGACCCTCTGGCACCATCAGGGGATAGCTATTTTTCTCTCTATTTTTCTTTAACTGAGTTTAGGTATATACTATATTTTTAATATTGGACTGTAAATTCTGCTTTTAGTAATTCACTGCCAGTTTAGCATTCAGCATGTCCATGAATTCAGTCTTGTTATGTTTTTAGAGTGGATAAATTAAATCTAGCAAGCAGAGAAAGACTAATGAGGAAGCAATCACAGAATGCAGAAATTGTGCCTAATATGAAGTAAACAAATATCGTCCCTATTCTTTATCTACTTTATAATTTTAAATAAGGCAAAAAGTTAAACCCAAGCATGCTAATGTGGCACAAAGTTGATCTAATTAAATATTCTGAAGATAAATTATAGGGTAGGTTCAGTGTCATTCAAACTGCCACCAAGCAAACAAATACCAAAGCCAAAACCTCTGGGGAAGAGTAGTGGAAAAAAACAACCCACTCCCAAAATTTTTGTGTGGAGAGTTATTATGTAAAGTGAGTTTACAAACCTAAGTCTAATGTTGGCAGCTGCTCTAATTCTATAGACTGCATCCATTTCCCCAGTGCAGTGCTTTGGTGGCTGCATGTTTATCATCTAAATAATCCTGGACTTCCTCCTAATTGTTCTGACTTTTTTACTGTGTGAGAAACCGTTCTGGGCCAAGCATTGTTTGCCTTGCTCTGGTTTTCATAGCTTTGCTCTCGTGCCTTTATGTGATGTCCACTATGCCCAGAAGACCAATGTCTTCTTTTCAGCAGCATTTCCTGAAGGAAATGTCTATCATATCTTGGTCAGGCAGACCTGGATTTTATTAGACAGAATAACCCACCTGGTTTGCCTAGTAGCTTGGAAGATAATAAAAGTGATTAACAGATCTCCAGTAACTCTAAATTGAGTTAGATGTACTGAGAACAAGTCAGAGGGTTCAAGAGCAGACTGTAAGAAAAGCTCATGAATGTTGACCTCTTAGATGTACCTGTGAAATGAGGAGACACGGGAAAGAGGCAGCTCTTGGGAGCAGAACTATTCCTGTTATCCTCCATGTGCCTGTTTGAGTACTGCCTTCCCTTGCTTAGGGGGATAACTCAGGCAAACACCTGTGGGATGCCATTGTATTTTCATGGATGATTTAGAGATCACTGCCCATTTCTAGTGATCTTGTTCAGAAACTATTTAAAATGTACAGTAGTGTGGACAGAAAGTCAAGTTAGAGCTGCTGTGACAGTGCTTTCATCATCTGTCAGCATCCTCTGGGTGAGCTAAACCTTAAATTTCATTTGAACTGCCTGGTACCTGCCAAGGGGCAGGATATCATTGCTAGAGAGAAATCCTCTCATCTTCTCTGCCTACATCCCCTATTAGATGTAAGAACTGTTTGGTATCCAGAGGTGAATTGCATTGGACCTTTACAAGGCATAGGACTGATCCATCCATCTCCCCATCATTTTCAGGAGAAGGATTCTGAGCAGAGGGCCCTTTGACTCTGCAGTGGAAACTGTTTGGAAGAACTTGCTTTAATAATAAGATTCTGACTAAAGACTTTTGCAGAGGAAGGTTATTTTATGGAAATCATCAGGTGTTCACTGCTGTGGTTGTTCTGGTATCTGGACACCAGTTTACACAAGTGAATTAAAATCAGCATATAAAAGGAATTTAAAAAACAGATTAAAGGAAAAGTTCAGTAGTCAAAGCTGGAGAGAGATTCAGAGTAACCCAAAATTCCCATCCAAGATTTTGGGGAGGAGGGTCATAATCTTTGTGAAATATTACTGTGCATGTACTCCCTAACTAATACATTGGGTCTGTTAGACAAAACCAGACACTTAATTTTTAACACAGAAGGACTTTGAGGACAACTCTGACACCCAGAGGAATGAAAAGGCTTGATGGAAATTTTATATCTTAGAATCATTGCTAAAGTAGAACTGCTTTTTTGCTAGTGAGAAATGTCAGTGAAATTTAAAGAATTGTGTATTCCTGAGAAGTGTCCCTAAAGTAAGTACCCTTTGGGGAATAGTTAAGTCACAATTGAAAGTTGGTGCTGTGCATTGGTCCATTGCTTTAGTACTTAAACTATTTAGGGGAAAATCCCCATAAGGGGTGATGCTTAGGTGGTGGCCAGGAAATATATCAGGAAATGTATCATCTGTGTGATCCAGGTAGAGAAAAAGGAAAGGAAGGAATGCTCTGAAATAGTAAAATGATTCTTACACACCTGAAATGTGATATGCACGCAGATATCAGCTTTAAATTACATTTAGCCAGTTAACATCAGTATTAATATACAGATCTTTATCTGCAGAGGTGTCTTCATGCTTCAGATCTTTTCCTCTCCATTTGCTTCAGTTTAGCAGTGTGAGATCAAAGCCAATGCTTTGCAGTCTGCCTCCTTGTTCGTGCCCCTTGGTGGATGATCATTGTTTCCTGTAGAAAACAGGCACACCTGAGAAATACTGAGTATTCCAGCACAGGGGATCCTGCTGCATCCATTGCATGGGATGGAGACAGCCCACTTGTCTTGACAATTTGCTTCCAAGCACCTAAATTTTCTAAGATGGTGCTATTGTCTCTGTGTACATGTTCCACTATGGCTATAGCTGCAAACAGTTTAGTCTGGATAGGATTTATAGGATTTATTGTTTCCTGCTCCCTCTGACTTTGTGGTGCACAAGTAGACCTAAATGTCTTAATAATGAGTTATTGCTGGGTAATTAATCAGCTTCCCCTGCTTTAGACAGTTGCCTCTCAGAACACACCTGAACTCACCTCCATCAACCAATACATATGGACATGAATTGCCTCATAAGAAGATGTCAGGTAGTATTGAAAGGGTGTGATTGCATCTCTTTGATCTAAGCAAAATTTATAAGTGTTTCACCCCTCTTCTGGTTCTACACATTTATCTTGCCAGTGCCATGAGCTGGACTGAGGGCACATCACCAGGGTGCAATCAGGAGCAGTGAATGGTAATTTCAGGTTTGCAATGGGAAAAGAGTAATTCCCCAGCAGGCAAGTCACAGAACCAAGTACTAACAGCTGGGGCAGTGGAAATTGTCCTTTCACTGGCCTTATTTGAAACACCAAGATGAAAATACAATTCATGCTTAGAAAGTGCAAATGGTGTCTACTTTCTCTTAACTCAGTGAAATTTCCTCAGCTTCATCTTGAAGCACTGGAAATATTTTTGTATTTCAAAGTGTATATGATGATTTACCCAGTATTTGGACAAGTTACTCAGATTTAATGTAAATGTTTCTATTTCACACCCAAAATACTTTGATATTTATTAATTTTATTAGTTATCAAAGTTCATTGACACTAAAAAAAGTGATCCTATTTTTTCAATTAATAACACCACAGTAATTGCTTTTTTATTGCTCTTTATTTGAATGCATCCCTGTCCCTATGGAACAATGTGTTTGAAGATGCAGTGAGGTAGAACACTGGAAGGAAAAGGCCAGGCTAAATATTCATGGGAAGAAATAGCACTCTTCCCCTTGACTTCAAAGGAAAAAAGTAGCCTAATTAAACACAATTGAGGGAAAGAAGAAAAAATGAGAACCTTTGATTTGAACACATCTTGAAGCAGAGCGAGGACAGATATGAGAATGAGAGATGGGAAAGAGGAAATAAGAATACTGGTAGAGCAGATAGCTGGTACTGCAGTATAGGCAGATCTACCAAGTGAAGGAGGATAAGGAAATACACTAGAAAGGACAATATTTGAAGATTTTATCAAGTTTGACCTCCTGGAGGTTGAAGCAAGTTGCCTGTCAAGGTCTTGGGGGACCTGTTTCAAGTGAAGGGAACACATGAGTCATGAGCACAGTGAAGTTCTCTGACTAATTCTAAACAGGATAAAGATTTAGCCCCTTCATCATCATGCCTGGCTTTGTATCTGGGGAGGATCTCTATGGAAATAGCTTGTGGATTGTGGCTGTTCTGAAGGAATAATGTCCAAGGCACCCAAAAAGCTGTGTTGGCTGATGTTGTGTGTCCTCCCTCCTCCCAGTATTTTCAGTGTGTCAGAGCCTTTTTTGGCTTGAGAGACTTTCTTTGAACTGTTGCAATGGTTTCTCAGGGCTCCCCTCTTGGCAAAAAAGTAGGAGCTGTTGTAAATTGCCATGATCCACAAATCCTTGATATTATCCAGGTCATCCCCATGCATCCTTACAGGAGGAAGGACAAATCTCATTTCCTCCACTTTCAGGGAGTTTTTATTGTACGTTGTATATTCCATTCGGGACAGATATGAGAATACTGAGGGTGAACTTGTAGGATTTGTTGCTATAAGGATTTGTTGCAAACTTATTCACAAGAAATGTTGTGTGTACCTATTAGAGTTGTACATGAGTTGGAGATTTGGCAAAGGCGAAAGGTCAATGGAATTGTTTAAGTTGAAAATAATGTTTGAGTGTAACAGACCAACCTCTGCATACTACGGATAAAAATACCTGTAAGAACCTTTTACTTTTTCATTTAGCATTATGTATTGCTCCAGTTTACCATAAAAGAAGACCCCACAGCATGTACTTGGAGAAGAGACTGCTTTTCTGTAAAACAACAAGGAATATTTTACTTTGGAAAGAAAAACAGATTTATTTTTTCTTTAATAGCATCATCAGTTCTTAGTTATCAGATTAACAAAATTTTTGGAGGGGTATTTAAGCAAGTATTACATGTAAAATATACAAATAAACGTACACTTACTTTTGGCAATCCTTTAAGAGCTAATCTTACACCCAGAAGGAGAGTGATCCTACTTTATCACCCTTAGTTATTCCTCCAAACAAGCTCCAGCTGTCCCGTACTACACTGGAGTGGGCAGCTCTGGGCCCTGGTGCTTTCCCAGGAGTTTTTGGCAGCTGAGTCTTGATGAGGTAATTTAGTAATTGTGCTGCTACCTTCGGGATCCCCAAAAGGTCTGTCTCCCACATACCTGGATGTTGCAAGACTCTATTTCATTTTCATTTGTTCTTCTTTTCTGTCCATGATTAGCCTTTGGAAAGAAGGGGATTTAACCCCTGTAACTTACTTAATTCAATGGTGAACATGTAAATGTACCTATACAAAGTGTTTCTGTTAGATACTTTGGAGGCTTCTGTTTTGCTTGTGTGATCTTTACTATTTGAGGGAAACTTTCAAACTCCTGGTGTGCCTTGATTTCTTTTTATTTCTTGGCCAGACCATGCTTGCCCTGTCTTTCTGCTTGTTCTCCCTTCAATTTTAGCCCCTAGAGGGCTAAACAGTATAGTTTTACTATATAAATTATAAAATATTAAGCTTATCAATAATATGATATTTATTGTCTAATAGAAATATTTATTGTATATTTTTATATAGTTTAATTTTAACTCCTCCAGGGCTAAAACTTGGATAGTTAATGTAACTCCTCAGGAAAACCTGGTAATGAAACAAATGAGGCACAGCTGTAATCAATGAAGGTGTTTCTGTTGGAGATAGGAAACACCTGCAGCTGGACCAAGTGCCCTCATAAGAGCAGAAAGTTCCAGAGCTCCTTCACACTTGGTGGTAGGAGGACCTGACAGAGTGTAAAGGAGTTATGTCAGAGGGTGAGTAAAATTTGCTATGACTTTTGTTGTTTTATGGAACAAAATATTGTCACTGATCTATCATATGTAGTAGGCTTCAAGTAAGGGTCTGGAAATGATTCTGTAGGAAGAAGTGGTTCATAAAACAGGGCAAAAAAAGTGTGAGCTGGCTGCTGAAGATGGATAGCAGAGGTTTTTTGTCTTGGTTGTTGCACTAGGGTTTCCACGATTCCATATTTTAATGCTTTCCAGTTTAGATTGCTATACAAGTATGAAGTTTGTCTTACTCTCTCTTTGTTGGGCAGCTTTATGGCCCTGATACTCAGGAAATGTTGAGCTTTATGTGCTGATTTATGCTGCTGGTTGGGGATTATTTGCAGGGGTTTTTCCTGCTCAAGGTCTCAACCATTAGCAAACAAACACTTTCTAGACTTCTGCGTTGTGCATAAATATCCAAAGTGGGAGAAGGCCCTTGATATTGCCTGTATTTCTGTTATAAAGCAGATATAAGGGATACAATTTGCTTTCTTAGTAGCTCTTTTTTTTCTGTGGGTTACTGTTGGGCAGGTGTTTGGCTGAGGCATCCTTCATGTGTTTTGTGAGAGAGTGGAAAGTAAAACAGTAACTGGTGAAATAAGCTCCAGGACTCATTTGTCACTTGTAATATAAGTTTCTGTTTATTGTTTACTTAAATGGGCTCACATTTAAGACCAAATTTGTTTTTTTTTTTTTCTTGTGATTAAGAGCTTGTTCACTTACATAAAAGGATTTCTTACTGTAAAACTATAAAAAGGACTCTCTTCTTGAAACTTAGCTTATATAGAACTAGACAGTCTTACTGGAAAAAGGCCTCCTTTCAATTTCAAGTCCTCCTACACCCAGAAATGCCACAAGTCCTCTGAACCCCACATTTGTAGGAGGAGTTACTGAAGAAATTTGCTTAAATCAATAAAAAATATTAAAAAAATTTGAAATATCTAAATATTAAACTATTTACATTATTTTTAGCAATTGTTTAATAATTTTAAAGAATGTTGCTTACAAACTGCTGTAAAAATTTGCTGACCTGCAAAATAAAGGTAATAGCTACAGCTCCTTGTTCCTAAAGAGTCAGCAAACGAGTTAGCTCATAGAGGATAGTCAAATGTTTGTAAACCATGGTTTAAAGGAGGATGGGTGGTGGGATGTGGCTTTGGAGGAGCCAAGGTGTGCCCTCCATACATGGTGTGTGCATTGTGTCTTGTGGAGCAGCAAGCCAGAGCTGCCTGAGTGCTTTTTGCTTGTTTGGGGTGTGGGGAGGGGCTGTTGGTATGCCCACACCTTGGATGTGGGGTTTTTCCTCCTGTCTGGCAGCTGTTTTGGAGCCTTGGGAGGCTCAACAGTTGTGCCTGTTTGCTTCATGTTTTAAGGCAAGGTGTACTTGGGTCTTTCTCCAAGAGCTGCATCTAAATTCTTTAGTGCAAGCCATTAAGAAACCTAGGAAGACTACAGCAGAATAACCTGGTAATGTAATTACAGGAAAGAGCTCACACTTTAGTGTGCCACAGTGGCTTAAAAAGGTTTTTATTATCAGGATGGGATTTGGCACTTAGGCAGAAGTGTGCCTACTTCTAGAATCTTCTAAAAACAGTGGTGCCTGGCTTGTTCTCTCCTTGCTTCCATTCCACTTCTGAAAGCTGTCAGAGGTAAGGGAGTTCTCTCCTGCCTTTTCTCCTAAGGGCAGGAACGTGGCCATGAGATTGCCATGACTGTGGTGACTCTTCCCACCAGTGCTGAAGGATCACAAAGGTGGCTCAAAATGCACCGTTTAAGTGTGGCCTGGTTTGTGTCTGTGAACGTGGTGGGCTCTTAGGTAAAGCAGAGGAAAGAGAACATAGCTTGCAACTGAATGCCTGTTAGCTGGATTTTTATCTGGATGCCTGGGAAATGCCACTGTCTTAGCAATAACAGTAGGGCTTGCACATAAAATAAACAGAGAAAGCAGAGGAGAATGCAGAACTAAAGTGAATAAGTTGCTTCTCCTGTTGCATTTTTTTTGTGGGTGGTTGGCTCATTTCTTGAGGATTTTATTTTTAGAAGTTGCATTTGACTTGGTTGATATTCCTTTCAGAATCTAGATTTTTCTATTTTGGCTTGTATTTTCCACATTGACTTTAATTATCATGGTGTCAAAAAGTCAATATGGATTTGTAGAAGTAAGAAGTTTGCCAAGGTATTTTTTTTTCAAGTGCCTGAGTCCAGGGAGGAGAAATAGAAGAAAATAAGTAGATACTGTTGCAGCTTGTTTACTTAAAAGCTCTTTTAATGTATTTTTTTACTGCATTGATTGCTGTATTTAATCAGAGTCCAAATACTTTTCTAACTTTCTGTCCAGTCTTAGGCAGCTTGGAGATGGCAAATTCAACATTGCCTCATGTTGTTGGCATGGCATTTTCCCAGGAAGGCTAAATGGTGCATCAGAATCCCGTTTGTTTTCCCAGAAGAATCAGTACTTTATGGCCTTGTGGAAAACTTCGAGTCATTACTGTGCCAACCTATTTCAGTTAAATTTTGGCAGAATGAATGCATGAGAACAAACAGTTTCAATCGATTTCTCATGCAAATTCTGCAGTAGATGTTCAGATGTGTTGATTAGCTCAGCCTGCTTGGAGACTGTTGCCTTTGTCAGCCTTGGGAACAGTCATGGCTGGGTTATTTCTTTGGGCCTGTGAGCCCACAGTGAGGAAATTAGCAATAGCTCTTACCCTGACTTAGATCAGCATAGAGAACATTGTGGCATAATAATTTTGTGGTTTGTTTTGGGTTTGGTTTTATTATGTTCTTAATGTATTTGTAGACTTGTACTGCTGCTGCATAAATTAATTAGGGACCTTTATGGAATGCCTAGCACAGTTGTGGAAAATGAATTTTGCAGGTGTGGATTGGTAGCATTGCAGTTTGCCCTGCAATATGCTTTAGTCTCATTTTTGTGAGTCTTTTCCCACTACTCACCTGGCTATAACATGTCAGTGCCTACTGAGCAGTTATTTACTCGTGGCAAGTCTGTTGTACATAAACTCAGGAAATTGTGCACTTCCTGGCTCTATTTACCTTGATTTTATTCCATAAAATATTCATTCTGATAATCTGTGCAGCTCAGAGACGCTGAAAGATGATCTGCAAAAAGAGGGAATACTTGCTCTGAACTCTTTGGAGGCCCTCAGGAGTCATTCTGATTCATGTCTGGGGATTTCACAAAGATTTGACATGCTTGATCTTTAGCTTGTAATTAATTGTCAGAGCTGCTATCAGCTTTAGAAATGGGTTTCTACTAACTGGCCAAAAATAGCAGTCTTGGTCTTTGAAACTGTTGCCTTTTATGTGTGAAATCAATTGCAGCAAGAGCATGTTCTTTTCACGAGTAACAAAAAGGATCCTGTTCTGTAATGTCATCCCATTTGTTAGAAAATGTTAGCACCTCTCGTTTCACAAGGCTTTTTTTTGGTCATGGCAGGGATGCATTAAGTTTAGTCACATGCAAAAAGAAATCTGCAACTGGATACTCCTTGTAAAGTTACTAGATATGATTTCTCTGTATTTTTACATTTATTTAAATGTAATATATGAAGTTAGTGAGATGATGAAAGAGCTCTTTGGCTATTGGAAATCCTCTTGCCACCTCATCTCTCCTACTGTCAGTGTATACCTGAGAGCTAGTAATAATTTTTTCCCCCATTTTCCTCTTTGTTGCAATAAAAAGAAGAGGTTCTGTTAGGTGAGACTTGGTTCCTGTGAGTAAATTGGTGTTTAGTGAAGAGAAAATGTCTGGCAATGGTGGAAGCTCAGCAGCGCTTCCTGCACCTGCTGCACTGCTCATCATCCCCTTTATCCACAGGAAAGGAGGGTCGGTGGCAGTGCCTCTCTTTAGGGAATCTGCATGTTCCCTGCCCGTGCTTTTGTTCATAGCCTGACTCAGGGAGGGTGGTCCCACCCTGGAATGGTCCATAGGAAGCCTGGGAGGCTGCCAGTTTCTCGCTAAATCCAAGGAATCCACGGGACTTGAACCAAGACATTGTTCTGCTTCTGTTACATGATAGACATGTGTTTTCACAAAAATGTGACATGGACCTTGTTAGGCCTAGCAGATGTTTTAGTCCTGGCTCTCGTATTCTGAATGTGAGAACTAAGTACATGCTGGTGCTCTAGAGCACATCCTCAGAGGAGAGGGGGTAATTTGACAGCTCACTTTAACCCTCTTCAATGATATTGTCTCTGCTGTCATCTGTTTGTTGAGAATGTGGCTTCTCATATGGAAAATTGAGACTTTTTGTGGTAAAAATAAGGATTTGTTTTTCTTTTTTTTCTGGCTTAGGTTAGAAGAGAGAAATATTTGAATGTAGCATTAATGTATTTAATTTCTAAGCTTCATCTGTAATCTTCGAAAAGTTGAAAATACGTAAGTGTTATTAAAGGAAGAAAATGTTATTGTTTGATGTATTGAGCTGTTCTTTTCTTTATGAGAATCTGTGTTTCTAGAGATACCAGGCAGTACTTTTTCCTTTAGCAGTAACAAGTCCTGCTGCCTGTCTCAAGAGAGGCCAGAAAAGGCAAGATGAGAGCTGTTCAGATAAGATAGGTGACACTTCTGTCAGTTCTCAATAGCTGGTGAACCAGATGAGGAGCTGCACAAAATTGAAAACAAACAAGCAATGTTGCTCTGTCCCTGTCCCCCAAGCCCAAAAAATCCTCTCAATGCCCTCAAGCTGCTGTCTTTGTGAAGGGAATCTTTTCTCTTGAGTGGAAGTTTAGAGAATATTTTGTTGTACTGGTTATGCTAATTAAAGTGATCTTTGTTTCACAAGACAGGAATTCATAGGGCTGTCCTGCTCTGCATAATTACCTGTCACAACAAAGAGAATATATTAAGATGGAAAAGTGAGATTGGTGTAAAACTCTGGCTTATCTGATCTGCAAGGTATATCAGGAGTGTATTTCATAGAACTTGATTGTATCTAAGATTTCACGGGGCTCCTGGTGTTGTGTGAGAATACTTCTTTATGGAAAGGACTCAGTCTTTCCCCATTCATGTTGGTGAGCCAGCAATGCTCTTTTTTGTAGCTTCCTGTAGCAAACCAAGTGTGCTGTGTGCCTGTAACAGTACTGCCTCAGCCTCTCTGGCAGCCTCATACGGGAGCCTGCTTGTAATAGTGGGTGGTAAGATGACAGCATTTTGCTGCCAGTGTGTCAGATGGGTTAGTTTGTGCTCCCTGGGTGGAGTTAGCTTTGCTTAGGTACATGTATACTTGTTCTTACTACAGATGGAAATAATGCATTCCAGAATTTGGGACATCTGGGACATTTTATCTTGCTCCTGGAGAAAAAGGCTTCACAGCCTGTTTCTCTTAAATAGCAGTAAACCCCAGCAAGGACTAAAGACTGGACCCCTTTTAAAATACATCAATTCAGATCTAACATAGCTAGTTTTAGTTATGCACATAGATACCTAACTATAGATGGATATTTAAGTACTCCTAGTGTAAATATAACTACAGATGCACACACTAGGCATAAGTGTATAGCAGGCAAGACTTCCTGATGCAATGAAAGGAGTGGCTTTATTAATATATTAGTTCCTCATTAAAAAAATGCTGAGAAGTAGAAGAACTTGTATGAAAGACTTAAGCTGGGATTTTACATAAATGTGTACGGATAGTCAATGTGAACTCCTCAATTCTGAAACAATAGTCTCTATAAAGATCTGTTGAACTCTGTTCAACTCTATCACTGGTGTTTCTTGTCCAAAGTTTTTTTTATTAGAGCTTGTCATTGTGTAGTTTTAGTAAGGTTAATATTTAGTGCAGTTTAGCCATCTTGAGGGAAATAATTGTTTTAATAGTAGGGATTTAAAAATAGGGATTTTTTCAATTTTTTTTAGAGGAAAAACCTTGTGTCAATGTTATGGACTCTAATCCTCCTGCTTCAATATTCAATTATTATGGTTTTTCTGGGTTTTCAGCTTCACATGCATGTGAAATTGGTTTCTTAAATTACATGATATACTTTTTTTTAAAGTTTTGCTCAATTGTGCATGCAAATTTATCATTCAGCTTCTGTTGGCTTGGCTGGGCCTGCTTACACAAGTACATGAATTTAACTGTTATTATAAGCAAGTGCTTGTTCTTTTTTTGCCTTTCTACTGTTTGTGGCCTTTGAGTGTTGCTGGTCTTCTGTCTTAACAAACCAGTTTTTCTGCAGGATCACTTTAAATCACCCAGCACAACAAACCTGGGTATAACAAATGCATGCACTAAGGAATGTGTCTTGCTGGTTATGGCCCTCACAAGAGGTTTCACATGTTAGAAATTTGATAGTATGGCTACAGTTCTCAACTCTTGCTTTAGCCAGTGTCCTTCAGTTCAGTTTTCAGGAGTCACAATGAGTTACTGAATGGCTGGCATTTGATAAATGTGACTCTTTATCCTCACAGGCCACTGTAGTCTTTGTTTTGAGAAATACTTCTCCAAACATCCCCATTATTTATCCTTCCAGACATAAAATGTGACACAGGGTGCTGTGCCTATTATCTCCCAGCTAGACTTGTTTGGTTTCTTTCCTTTGAGAGAAACTTTGGCCATTTTATTCACTGACCTGGTAAACGGTTTATCATTGTATGAAGGTCCTTTTATTACTGTTTTGTGGGTTTTACAATTAAAACCAGAGAAATATTCTGTATTGTATAATTTATGTTTGATGCTACTCCAGAAGAAATCTTAATTGTTGAAATACTTCTGAGTTCTAGTTTTTCTGATTTTTGGGTAGTCTGTGCTAAGTCTTGAGCAGAAACTTGCAGAAGAGCTGCAGGACTGGGGGAGAGCAGGACTGACACAAAGTAAAGCTCTGTTGGAAATCTTATTGTAGTTAAGCAAGTGCAGCAGGATTTGAGCAATGCTGCTTAGTCTATTTGTTCATGAGTGGATCCCAGGGTACATGAGATTGGACCTGTCATGAGAGCCAGGAATTGTTTAAAGATGTGTCTGTAAAGGAAGCCAACTGCAATCTGCTGGTTTCTGCTGACTTGAAAGGTACCTGGTTCAGTGTTAGTCTTGTCTTGTGCTAGAGCAAACTGTAGATCAGTTGCTGATCAACAAAAACATGTTGCTGCTTTGAAGAACTTCCCCAAACTTTACAGGATTGTGGGACTGTCATTAAGAAAGAGATGCCATGTGCTATTCCAAGGGCTTGGTTTTAGATGTGGAGATAGGTGGGTGGGTGGTTGTTTGTTTGTTTTTGCTAAGAGTAGGAGAGCTTCGTGTAAGTCTTGAAACTTACACTTACTTACTACATGTTACAGCACTAATAGCAAAGGGATCAAGGCTGGGAAATTTTTTTACTAGAAATCAACATGCTGCTGTACTTTTGGGAGAAAGTGGAGATGGCTTTGCCAGCACCATCTGGGAACCTCTGCTTGGCTGTGGCTGACAGGCCTTTTGTGAATCAGGGGAGAATTGCCTTTGGAATAAAGCCTCTTGGTGGCAGGCTTTTTTAATCTACTACCCTGACAGAATTGCTCCATCTTGTCCTCTTAATGCAACTGCATGTGCCAAATCTGCCTGAAGGGATCTGTATCCAGGAGGGAAGGAAATGGTGATGCCTCTGAAAGGTGCTTACTTTTGTGAGACAAAATAAACTTTTGGTGGCCTTGTGGGGCTGCAGCTGGCACTCTTGAGTTATATGTTCTTCTTATATAAATGTAATACACACTTGGAATTTATCATTATAGAAAAGAATGAAATCTTGGCTATATCTTGCAGAGGCAAAAAGCATATGCTGTGTGTATAATTGTCAGTTTCCTTAAAAATAATGTTTTAGGCTCTGGTGCTCCTAGAGATGATGGCAGAGATACCAGAGCACCCCGGTGGGCTTCAGGGGTGGAGGGATGAATGCAGTGTTTTTCTGTGGCCTGTGGAAAAGGTAGGCTGATGAATATGCTGAGTTGTATGAAATAGCATTTACAGAACTTGCAAAGAAGAGCTTAAACTGTTCAAGCTTCCTGCCCTGAAGTGTTGGTGATTTAGTCTCTCCTCTCTCAAGAGTACTTAGGTAGTTTTACTCCTGTGTGGGGAAAGGTGTTGAAGAAAGAAGCAGATATGAAGAGGGCAGATTGAACAGCCAATATTGCCAGTGGCAGGTAACATCTTCAAAGTTTACCTGCAGCTTGTAAATTAAAAATGCCAACTCTTCCTTGTGCTGAAGTCAAGCAAGCAGCCACCAAAGATAAACCTGCTAACTGCAAGGAAGGCATTTTAACTGGTACCTTTCTCCAGAGGTCCTGAATTAATATACTTCATTGAATGATCCAGGAATGTTTGTGCACAAGTCCTGAAGGTAATCTGCAGTTGCTTAAAGTATTTCCAGTGTTTGTCTTTACTGCAGCTCCAAGTTGGTGTGAAGCAGTATTCTATCTGCCTTTGGAAGAAATGCAGTGGATTCTAGCATAAATTACATTTCTCTGTGGCAAGATGAGTGAGGAAATTGAGGCTTAAAAACACTTGGATTCAATTGTGATTGAAATTCAATCACAATTTGAACAATTAGTAGCACACTGGAGGATTCACATTTTAGTAGCATCTGACCCTGTAGTGCTTCAAACATGTCAGGTACTGTGTTAGGAAAGACTAGAGTGCAATTCCAAGTGTTAGATGTGTTTGGGCATTATTCTGAGGGACTTGTAGATTCTCTTAGCCACCAGTAGTACCCCAGTACAGTTCCTGCAGGCAGTGATCTTGTTTCAAATCATCAGAACTTCATTTACCCTCATGAATATAGACCAATGTGGCAAGAAGGTAGGTGGGTGCAGTTTGAAATATTATTCCTGTATTTGTGGAAGTTAAGTGTAATGCTGGGGAAGAACCACCAAAAGAACTGTTGGACAACAAAAATAAGCACTAAGATGAGATGTGGATTTCTGGTGTAGGTACCTAAGTGTTGCCTCTCTGTTGAGGTAAAGAAATATTTCCAGGTAATGTAGAAAGGGAGATTGTTGCTCCTGAGCTACTCTGTGCCTGCAAATATCCTTCAGGGCATGGTGCTGACCCAGCTCATCAGTGCCATCTTTGCAGCCTGTGATTGATAATCCAGATTTCTTATTTTTAGGTGATTGCTGAAGAGAGTGTGCCTGAATTCCTTTAAATATTCGTGGTGACAGTAGATAAACAGGAGACTGTGCACCAAAAAACAGCAGCAAAAGGTCAATTGTGTGATGGTGGCTGGGTGTTGTGGATATGCAACAATTGTAGAGTATGTAAGGCACTGGCAAGAAGACCAGGTTCTGTGACATGTGGACACTAACTTAGCTTTTATTTCTAATTTCTGGCTTGTGCCAGCTGCTGTTTTAACTGTCCTGTGGCTTTCTCTGGAGGATGTTTGGTACAGCTTATTACTTCATGGAGCTTCTGCTAAGAACAAAGTGAAGAGATGGACAAGGGGGAAGATGCTGCACTAGTCAATTGCTTCTCTTGAGGTTTCTATAATTTTTAATGCTTGTGTTAGTAGAAGGATGTAATTCTATGCATTTTCATTTATTTAGACTAAAGGCAGGATAAATAGAGATAAATCTGCAAGCTAGTTAAAGCAAGTTACTGAGGAACAGCATTGCTTTATGCAGGTTCAGGTGGGGCAAGAATCATGTTCCTATTATGTTTTGGAAGAAGGGCAAAGGTAACACTGATAACCGAGGGCAAATCAAATGTGTTATGTACTGTGAAGTGTACAGAGAAAATAAAACTGAAATGTAACAAGTAGTTCACAATTTACAGTTGCCCAAAATGACACGAGCTGGCTGTAGGTCCATCAGTCATGTGGNAAACTGAAATGTAGCAAGTAGCTCACAATTTACAGTTGCCCAAAATGACAAGAGCTGGCTGTGGGTCCATCAGTCATGTGGCTGATATGGTGTTAGTGATTTTTTTTCAATCGCATGGCTCTACAACATCAATGAGACAAAAACTAAGCTGGAGCAGGTAGTGAACACCCTATAAAGGTGCTCTGTGCTTTATGAACCTGTGCTTTAGAGAGCAGCTATGGAAAATTTTGAATCCATTTTTGCAAAGAAGCTACATGGCCCGAGCATTGCCTATCACCTTCTCAGAAATGATACAAAGATTATACACTTCTTTATTCTGCCCTTGCCTCCTCCTTATTTTTTTCTAGGCTGCTTTTATGTGTACATGCCTAAATATGAATTGTCATGTGCATTTTTATAATACAGGTGATATGGATGTCTTGGGTTCCTGACAGTAAATGGAATTAGTGTATCTTGTTCAAAATTTGTGTATAAATGTACACAATCCCACAGCTTTTTATACTGTCTCGACTTGCAAGAAAGATCAAGTGAGTTGATGCAGGTGTAAATTACACATGAATATAGAAATAGACTTTAAAGAGTGCTTTATGCATGATATGCTTGAGAAGTCTTAGGCTGAGTGAAAATTTTTCATTTGATTCTTAGTAGAGGGTTTTAACTCAGATTTTTAACTGAGAATTGAATCTGAATGCTTGAAAAATTTATGTATTGCAGCCTCACCTCTCCCAAGGCAGTACAAACAAGGAGAGCAGAGTGCACTGTGTCCATCTGAAGAAGTTCAAGTTTAATGCTGGCCCATTCAGCTTGGGTTTGCTTCACAGTCACCCAAACTGGTGGCTCCAGCCTGAGTGTGTCCTCTTCAGACTGCTTGGCTGAGTTCAGTGGTACTCTCAGCTAGGCTGTCAAGAGCAATTAGTAATTTCCTGGCATTTTTGTTTTAATCTTGTGCATTTTGGTTTCTTTTTTGGTTTTTCCCAGAGAGTAGTGACTGTGGACTATCCTTGCTAGATTATAGATATGTAATACAATTGCTTGTAAATCCATGTTAACTGCAGGGTGAAAGGGGTTTAAATAGCACTGCCTTAACTTTTTCTGTGTTTTTTGCTGACTGTTTAATTTTAAAGAAATATATGTCTCTGTTCTAGGAACACAAGCTCTGACTCATTTTTATATGTACATACAAACTTGTACAAAAAGCAAATGCTTTTTTGAAAGTGTTTGATTCTTGTGTTGCTGTATTTACTGACATGAGTGAGGATCTGAGGTGTGATTTGTGTTGGCATAGCCTGTAGGTGTGAAGGAATCAGGGGGCTGTTTGCTCTTTTACAGTTCAAGAGAGACACAGTCCTAACCAGTGTCATTCCCATGAAAATAATCAGACTGAAACTTTCTGGTGATGTGGTTTGTGGTTTGGTTTCTTGCTAAGCTTACTGAGTTCCACTGCTTTTGAGAGAGATTGGAAACATATATATACACAGATGTGTAAATTGGAAAACTTGATATTAAGGAAATTGAAAAACAATGTTAAATACAAATATGGAACTTGAATGTTAACAGAAGTGCTGTAAAAAACATTAAGTGTTGGGACTATTTAGAATACACGAAGGCATCAGGAGTTAGGAGCAGTGGAAAATGTCCCTGTGGCTTGTGAGAGCCTCATGCATGGACAGGAATGTTTAGGGGATGACTGAACATGAGGAGTGATGGGCAGGTGTTGTATTTTACCTGTGTTGTTTTAAAAGCCATGAGAATGCTGTCAGTACTAAGGAAGAATTCAAGTTGGAATAGCTGTTCCAGCTAAAAGCACTCCTGGAATAGTTTCAGAAATGAAAGTCAGAACAGATAGTCTTGAACCTTTCAAATCCCATTTTGTTGTATGATGCCTCTTTGGATGGGAATGTTTTAAAATTGCTCTTAAGTAAACAAAAGTAACAAAACCTGTCCAAATGAGCAAACTCCATTACTTTTACAAAAAACAAACAAACCAAACCCTGTAAATAGAAGCCTCCCATCAAAGGAGTGAAAATGTTAGAATGAAGAATTCCCCCATGTAGAATAGCATTTCCAGTAACAAGAACTAATTGCTTAGAGCACCCAACAAATAATTAGTTTGTAGACAGAATCCAGAAATGCAGATCATTATGTGCTGTATCTTTGAAGCTGAGTGATATTTTCTTCTGATCTTTAAAAACATAGATAGAAGCTATTTATACAGCTGGTACTAATAACTTAACCTAAACTTGTAATCAGTCAGACTTTTCTTTGGCAGTGTATCTGGTTTAAGGATAAATGACTACAGGTGGTTTCAGAGTTAGAGCTGAAGAAGCAGAGCATTAGTAAATGTTCAGCTGCTCTTGACTGAGCCACAGTCAAGATCAAAAGACCCCTATGACTAATTACAGAAATACTGTTTCATAATTTATAATCACTAAATTAATTCTAATTCTGACTGGTAGATAAACTGTGCTTAATTGTTTATGATAACACAGAATTAGTTCTGTTGTCTGTGATTGGTTAGCCTTAAAATATAATCCAGAAGCTTTATAAAACTTAGTTTATTTTGTTGGGTGTCATCTCTGCAAACCTTGCATTTATGGGTCAGTTTCTGTGAGAAGTCTTCTTAAACGATTTTAAGTTTGTCCAGACTATATAAAGGATAGTGTTAGACTTTAAGAAATTCCTACAAATTGTATATGAAGTGAGATTAATATTTTAAACATGTGTACAAAACCACATCAAGTTTGTGTGGGGTTTTTTAGGTGTAATAACAAAGGGTGCATTTATCAGAGTGAATTTTACCTTGTGAGTGAGGTTTCTGTTTTTAGTGAATGAGGTTTCAATGAGCAGTTTTAGAACAAGGTTTCTTGCAGGATCTACCTTGAAACAACAGGATTCCTATATGATGGGAAAGAAGCCTGTTTCACTAACTATCCTAAACTGAGCTCACCAGCAGTGTGGGAAACTAAGCAGAGAGTAGTGTGTAGGGGCTTGAAAGCTGATCTGTGTTTGGAAAGAATGCTGGTCAGTCACTGCAGTTGTGTGTTAACAATTATTGTGCACTTGCAGTGTCATTGCTAACACTGGGAGTGACTCGCAGTTAACAGGGGTTGGAAGTATCCAAATGATGCTCCGTGGGCTCCCAGCAGAGCAGCACAGACTTCTGGCACCCTCCCTGCCTTCTTGTCTCTCTTTAGTCATTTCAGCTGCAGGCTGTCACCCTGGTAGCCAAGTTTAAACTTTTCCATGATGTCCTTTCTGTGCTGTTTCTCCATTTTTGCACGTGCTGTGTTGAGTCCTGTGTGTGTTGCTGTTGTGCCTGTTGTCCGTGCTGTAAGAAATGTTAAGTTCTACATGGGTTAAAAATGAAATCTTTTGGGCAGCCTATTCTCCCTTCTAATAGCTGATTTGTATCTTTGGATTTCCAGACCCCGGTTTTCTCTCTTTTTTGAGAACATTCCAGCCCCATCCTAGGTCCAGGAAGAAACTGAAACATGTTGAATATCAGAGAATTGGAAAGCAAAGGGCAGGAATGTTCCTGGGCACATCTAACCCCTGCAACAGAAGGTCATGATGTAGTTGCTCTTCTGTTTTGAATGGGAATAGAAGTGGGGTGGTTAGCAATTCCCTGTATTCCAGAATAATGGCTTGGTGTTGTACTGATAATTGAATCTTGATGTACAAAAGGGGATCTATGTACTGGAGTTCTTCCTGATTTTTCTCTTTTTCTGGGACTGGAAGCACAAGTGAGTGGTATGTGGCCAAATAATTTCCTTCAGTTTGCCTTGGCCTCTTAAACAAGTGAAACACAAAACAAGTCCATAATACAGCTTATAGAACTGTGAGCCAGATTAGGGTGTTCATGTAGTGAACAGACTCTGCTTAACTTCAGAAAAAATACTGAAGTATCTCTGCCTCGCTGTCTTTGTTTCTGAGGAAGGGTTCATACGTTGCAGCCTTAAAGCAGAAAAATGTGCGTTTTTGAAAAAGTCTAGACAATGTCTGAGCAGACTGAAGCCTGGCAGAATCCGTGATCTCCTTGGTGACTGACAGCAGGAGTGACAATCAACTCCAGCTGTGTCTGTGCTTTTGTGAAATTGATACCTTCCCGCTAAAGACTGGCATGACATCATTGCTGTGTTTTTCTTAGGCCGTCGAATAGTAACCACTGAAGGTCAGTACTGTGCTGGATTATGTTCGAATCACTCATGATCTAATGCTTTGCATCCAATTACCAACCCCCTCAGACATCTTTCCATGCAGTCCTGAATTACTCTGTTTTTATAAACGCTGCTATTAAATGCTTATGCTGCTTGCAGAGAGTGCCATTGTGAAAAGATTAATTTTTCTTCTCTGTAGCCTGGTTCATGTAGTCCTATTTAGAGTCCTGGAAGACGTGGCCTTTGCCTAATCAATAATCACTTCCAATTTTCTAAGTGCCTAAAAATCTGACAGCATCCACTGTGACTTGTGCATGAACTCTTGGAGAGGGTTGGTATGCAATAAAAAATGCTTCTAGGGTTCCTTAGAAATGAAAATTTGGTGGAAAACTGCACTCCAAACCAAAACCAGCAAATAGTATCAGTGGAGTGTTGGTTGATTTCATTTTTTTAGTGAATCAAAAATTAGTCCTTACTTGTTCTGTGGCTAAAGATCTCTGAAGAATTGGGCAGTGGTGATGTAGAACACCAAGAGTAATTAAATCAAAGTAAAATTCAGAAATTAAGGGAAGGAATGGTTTAAACTGACAAGAATTACTCTCTTGCTCCTGATTACAGGAGATTTTCCAGAGGATATTAAAATGCAATGTACTCTCTTCAGCATAGTGGCAACTCAATTTCAAATGAACAGTGATGGATGTGGGGAATACTAAAAGGTATTTCAGTATTAGTTTCCAAGTGATGGTAAATTGGAAGAATGGATCAGTTGCCACTTGCAGGAATTGAATTAGAGGATGTAACAAGTTGCTTTTTGGCTTGCTGAAGCTTTTTTTCTGTTTAACTTGTGCCTGATGTGCCACCTCAGTTCCAGTCTTTAATGCAGCTGCTTTAAACATGCTACTGGCAAGTCCACTGCAAAACTCAAATGCAGTGATTTTACAAGTGCTTTTACCTTTTTGCATCCCTTATCATACTGCTCATGTTCTTGGAAAAAAAGACTTTTCTTTTATGAACTGTTTCATGTTCTTCTTTCTCTGGCTCTTGTGTGTCTGTTGCTGTAACTGAATTTGGTTTGCTGTTTGAATTTGGGATGTAGAGGGTTGTTTTTCAAAACTGTTAGTTTTTACAGATTTCTAATTCTAGGGGATGCTTTGCATACTTGCACTACTGTTACTGTTTTGAAATTTCACATTAGTTATAAGTATTGATGGATATCTATTCCTTTTTTTTACTGAACAACAAGCCATGAGCTAAAGCAAAATGCTTGTTCTGCTGCATTTCAAGCTCTGAAATGGTACAATGGTGTTTTGAATGTAAATTGAATTTTACCATGGAAAAAGCTAGTGGATTGTCCACTATCCTTCATTAAGACTATAGTTTAAATAGTAGATTTTTTAGGGAGAGTTCTTTATCATTTGCTAGAACTGGCCTTGCACGATTCTGCTGCTGTACTCAATTAGACAGTAACAGGAAAGTTTGGGACAGCTTTTTATACTGCTTGACTATCACAAAAGTTGTTCTGATGCCTTTGTGAGAGAGAGGATTTCAGAGCAGAGAAAGGCAAAGCTTTTAACTTTGCAGCTTTCTGGGATAATTTGTTGTCTATCTTGATAGCATTGTAAAAAAGGCAAATGGATACTTTTGCTAAAAATAAATATTGAGGGAGTACTGATGCATGACTTGGCATAGGCAACTTGTACCTTGATCCAGTGGGAAGCTTTTTTCTCCCCACACTTTAATTTTACCACCTGGTCTCTAGGCCAGATGGTTCTTGAGAAGGCCTCTCATGCTTTACAATGGAAAGGCTGCTTTTCCCCTATTCCAGCATGTTTTGAATCCTAGTGGCAGCACTCATTCTATGTACGTGCCTCCATAGAATATCTGCTATTGTGTGTGGAGGTTTTGATTCTGATTAGCTTTTCAGACATGGCTGTTTGTGGTGAGCAGCCCTTTGGCTAAGATTTCTCTTCTGTCAAGTTTTATTCTGAGATTTTTTTTTTCCCTTTTAGTCAGATTATTTTATTGCCCTGTGATTGTCGTAAACCAGAGCGAAACTATTGTTGTCTTTTGTATTGATGCTGTTGGCAGTGTGTAAATTGAAGTAGGAAATGTATTAATTGAAACTTCTAAGGTCTAAACTTGAGACAGAAAATAGTGATTTGGAAAGAAGAAATTTGCACATATGAGCTAGGAAATATTCCCTAGCCTTAGAGAGATTAGGATATTGCACTGATTTTTAGGGAAATAGTCTGCTCTTAAGTGTGTAACTACTGTCTGCTTTAAGTGCTCAAGTCTGAGCAGATACCTGCACTGGGTAATCTCCAGAACTTGCTTCCCACCTCAGCTGCTCTGTGATTCTGTGGCTGCCAAGGACAGAGACTATCTGCTCATGCTTCCATATGGATTTATTGTTCATAGCTTAATAAGCAAATGAATGCCTTTCTCAGGGATCCCAAGCCTGCAGTATGCATGTTAGGCAAAACTTCCAACATCTGGTAGGAATAAAGCTGGGGCTGGTGCCAGTCTTGTTGCCAGTTAGCTGTTCCCTAATTCTGCTTAATGAAATCCATCTGTAGACCCCGTATTTCAGCAGTCTTGTAATCTCAAGTGAGTTGGAGGGGACAATCAGATATTTAGAAGGGGGTTGACCTCACCTAGTACTGGTGATGGCTTGAAACTTCAACTGTTGGAAGTTCTTCAGTCACCCTATTCCAGCAGCTGTTGCTTCTGGATCCCTGCTAGGCACCGGCAGTGGTCAGTGTCTCTTGTAATTCTGGTGCAATGGGGTCTTGGAGGTGGCTTTCTTCCAGCCCCAAACCAAATCAGGAACATCAAGAAGTCAAACTGCGTCTTGCCAGAAGATGTCAGCCTTGTGTATGGAATGGAATGGAATGTGTGCACGAGGCAGTGGCAGTGACCCTCCCGCAGGTTTGCTGTCTCTCTGCTAACCCCACTGAGTTGCTTGTGGTGTTCTGTGAAAGGCAGCACTTGGATGAAGTTTTGTCTTGAGGCTGCCAGGCGCTGGGAAATGACTCCAGGCATTGGCCTAGATGTTGCTCACAGTGCTGCCTCTTTGTGCTGCTTGAAACAGAAAATGCAAACTCCCTGGCAAGGTACCTGGATAAATAAACTGCCTTGTATGGTCCTAACAGTGGGCTATGATCTGATACAAAATCCCTTTCACGTGTCCTGATCTGTTGTGTGCCACTAGTGACCTTTTAATAGTCCTAATTTAAGGGAAAATAAATTACCTCTCCTTAGCCCTTCCAGCTTGTTAATAGTGTCTCATGAAGCTATGAGAAATGCACAGCAAACAACTTAGTTTTTCAATTTTGAAAGTGTTGTTTCCTGTAAAATTCTTCTTGGAAGGGAGAGTAAGATTTTGTTTGGAGTCCCTGTCAGATTGGGTGAGAAAGCAGCTGGCATTTGTGTCAGGAGTTACAGATATTAAAAAGTTACAGATATTGCACCTAGTAGAGTCTGATCACTCAAATAGCATTATTTTATGGTACTCTGTCTGAAAATGTTAATTTTTGGTAATCCAGTGAATATAGGATTTCTTAATGTAACCTTGATCTGGGGGATAAAACAACCTCTCTTCCTCCTGAAAAATATGCCTGCCTATGCACCCTGCTCTTTATTATGCATGTAATAGTAAAGTGAAGGTCAGTTTACAGCAGTGTAGTTCATCTCTTTGATCTTCACATTTTCTAGTAATGGCAGATTCAGAGGGGTGGCTGTCACTGCATGGCAGGATGAACAAAATGGATGTGTACCATGTGATATGGTAAAAAAGTGGCTACAAAAGCATCTATTGACCTCCATGTGGAGTAGGTTCTGTATTTTATGACCTATGCAATCATTAGCTTCAAAAATGCATTATGGTATGAAGAGGCACTTCAGAATATTAACCACTAGGACTGTGGATATCCTGTGTTCTCTATTGCTGTCTTGATGTACATGAGTGACTGTGGTGAGCATTAGTTTTTGGAGAAGGAGAAAATTGTGTGTTGAGGAAAACTGAGCGTCTTAAAAACTCATGGGCTGTTGGTTGCCTTTTTTTAAATCTTTTTTAACCTTACAGCTGTCTTGTCAAAACCATACAAAATTCAGGCATTTTTTTTTCTTTAGTTGCATATGTAAAAAACTCCAGACTGATGTTTTGATGACTTTGAAGGGAGAAAGGGAGAGAGAGGGCAAAGCGAGTCAAAATCTCTTGGGTGTACAAAGGAGTCTGTGCACTAATGAAGAATGAAGGAAAACACAGGCTAACCTCCCTAGAGCAAAATGGGGCACCCTTACTTGGGATTAGTTAATAGATTCATTTTCAAGCAGGGAGCTGTACTAAGGAGAGAGAAGGTAGATTTCATGCCTTCTCTGCTCTGCAGTTCAAATTAGAAGCTCTTGCAGTTCATTTTGAAGACTCCAGGACTAAGATTTAGGAGTAACAAGGGCTAAGTCGGAGGAGGACAAGACATAAATGATTCTGTTTCCTTTTTGTCTCGTTTCTCTGATTCTCTGTGGGATACAAGATGATAGGCCAAAGTTGCTAGCTGTGAAATCTAGGCTGAGCTTGAATTATAAAAGGGTTGTACTTGTACTGTCAGAACCTTCTTAGAACATCTCTGCCGTGTGATTGGATAACAACATTTGTGCTGGGCACCCTCATGGCCAAGTTACTGAGGGGAAAATGAAGCCCTAACCAAGTGGATGTGCCTCTCAGGCATTCTGCGGGCATTTTCTCACTGAAATTATAACACTTTCATTCAAGGCAAGTCACTTGAGGATAGTGATCATAACTAAAGTTTCTTAAGGACTTTTTTTAAGCTTTCATCCAAGAGCAGAGCAACTTTGGAGGGGTGGGAAATGGATCACTCCTGATTTTTATACTCTTTGCTGGCAACTTTTCCTTCCCAACATGACCCTATCCAATTGAGGTTGCTGTTACTTGCTGCCTCCATGCGAGAGGTTTATATTCTATCCAATTTTGTGAAAACTACCTTTTTGCTCTTTGTGTCAGTGGTTATGCTTTCCCTCAGGTGTGCTGTATTACTCCTTTGATTCTTGTTAAACAACACAAGGACTACCAAGTAGGTCGGTGAGACCCACGTTCATTCAGTGCCTTGTTACAACAGTTGTTTTAAATAAGTGAAGCAGTGGTTGGGTAGGTTCTGTTCAGGTTCTGTTGCTGGTTGAAATGGGGTGTTGTGGTGCCTGTAGATTTTACTCCTACTGTATTTAAATTCTTCTGTATGATATCTGTCACAGATTTCATCCCTTTTCTGGAGACTGTTGGTATTTCTGCAAAACAAGTGTTTTTTCTCCAAAGCACACCAATTGTACCGGGCTCATGGGTCCCTGTTGCCCATAAAAAGCTGTAGGGATGCTGTGTGCCTTGAAGTTCTTGTGTTGCTTCATGTGGTGTTGTTGTTTTCCAGCACAAGTGGTGTAAGAAATGAACTGTCCTTTCATTTAATCACAATCCACGTGGTGTTTTTTGGTCCATTGTATTGGCTGAATTCTTTGGTGGGGTAAACCTGAGTTTAGTTGGTGTGAGGAAGATGTGTAGACTTGACATAATGGATTAGACCTCGGAGTATCTGGAAAGATGACTGTGCCTCCAGCCGTGGCTGGGACCTCACAGGGTAGTGATGTCAGACAGGTTCCTTAAATCTTTTGTGATCCCAATGCACGCATTACTACCGCTGGTAAGGAAAATGAAATATGCCAGTTGTTCAGAATTTAAAAGAAAAACAAGGATTTCTCATCTGTTCCTCAGGGTGAGATTTTTCTAAGACTAAAGAAAACTTTTTATTTAGTAGTATTGGCAATTTATTTGAACAAAACTGTCGCCTATGTAGAGTTGTAAAAGAAGTACTACATGTTTCTGACAATTGTGGAAAACCCTTAAATTTATGAGTTTTTGCAGATATTTTTGCTGTGTCATGATTGTATTTGGAATTTACTGAAGTCATTGATTTAGTCAATTATTATTCAGTTATTCTGAATATTATTCTGCACTACTAATGTACTTTCTTCAGTCAACTTGTCTAATTGGCCTTAATTACGTTGTCTATCCAAACATTCTCTTTTGGGGTTGTTAGAGGAACAGGACAGAATAGTGCTGATGGCAAAACATACTGATTTTTCAGGGCGGTTTTCAAATACCTTTTTTTGATTGGTTTATGTACTGTGATCAACCTGGTTGGAAAGACTTGCTCTATAATGGCTAGACTACTCAGAATGTGTTCTTAGAGTGAATGGAAATGTGTGTACAGAACATATGCAGATACAGAACTGTAGAAGTTAGAGTTAAGTGGAAGGTGGGAGATGATGGTGAACCCTGAACGCTGGTAATATTTGGTTTGTCCCAGGAATATAAGCATCATTTTGGAGCAAAACAAATGGAGATTAATAATTTTTGACCTTTTGGTTTCCTTATGTAGTAACTGAATATAGTGCAAATTCATAAGATAAATGCAATCCTTCTGTGTAAATTGGGGTTTATCCAATGAAAGCTATTTGAAGATATAACGGTGTTAGGCAGTTTTAAGCAGTTTGCTATGTGAGTGTCCTTACATAAATCCCTAAGTTAGAGAAATGCAATCATTCCAGTTCTCGTAAATTGGAGCTGGAGTAGCTTCCATTGGGTAGAAATCATTACTGTGTACTCTCAGCAGTCATGTGCAGGGGTGAGCAGCTCTGTGTATTGAGGAAAGCACAGAAATATCGTTGACTAATGCAACATAGGAGGCACTTGAAAAGTAGAATGGTGGTTTTTGACAGATGGATTTGCAGAAAAGTGATTTCCATTAGCATGTAATAGAAAAAAAATTATATATTCAGTTGGTTTTTGAGTTGCTAGTGGTAATTTTCCTTTCTATTTGGGCACCATGGTCTTGCTTAGTGAATGTGCTTCATCAGTTGGCTGGACAGCAAGCCATTCCTTCAGAAATGGCTTTGTATTTGAAACATGAGGAGGGAAAAAAGCCATTGGGAGTGATGCTGCTTGAATAGATGCTCAAGTATCCTTGTTTGCAGCAACCTTTCAGCACATTTCACTGAAAGGAGTGAAACTGAAAAGATGGGTTGCTGCCACTGAAATCAAGATGCCAGTTTCCATTCAGTCAACAGTAGCAATCCTATTTGCTTTCTTTTTACTTTGTCCTTCATAGTTCCCTTGCTGTCATCAAGAATGAAAGGGCCAGGGAAAAATGCTCTTTTCTTTTTCTTGGAGATTTAAGTTTGATGTGTGAATAAGTTAAAGCTTGAACTTTTTAACTCACCTTTAGGCTTCTATGCTTTTTGTAGATTCTTCTTAACAGCAAATGTTAAGCCAAAAAATCACCACGTGATGTGTGAAACAAGACTTGAATAATAATAAAGAAAAGATCAGGCAGTTGGTGAAATTTGTAATAGCTCTGCTGGACCCAGAGAGAATAAACTGCCTGTTTTCTCTAGATATAGACAAGAAAGCAAAAATGTGTTGAAGTAATTATAGAAAGGATAAATAATTGCTAATGAATGCATCTTATATTTCCTGTTTGACTTGTTCAAAGGATAACTTTGTTTTTCCCTTTTCCTTGAATTAATTTGTTATCTTCAAGTTGTTGACTAAGCTTTAACAAATATCTTGCAACCTAGAGTTTACTGTGAGCAGTTGGCTGGGACTCCATTCCTTATGCATTACACAGGCTGGGTTGATTTAAAATGTCATATTTCCTTGATTATGTAATTTTCCCCAGAAACCTGAGAAGTGCTGTCTGCAGAGCAGGTAGATGGAGTAGGTTGAAATGATGCTTTAATCAAGTCACCACGGTGCAGCATATCAAACATGGCTTGTGATGATGCTAAGCCAAGTAGCCCTTATGATGTTAAGGATGTAGGATTGCCTGTGTAGCACAGCTTTTCTACTGGAGGGGATTGCAGTCCTGATTGCCTCCTCGCTGTGGAAAACAGAAATCTCCAACCAGCAGAGCAGTTCTTACCTCTGTGATTGATAAATGCTGCTTCAGTGCAATGTGAGTTGTCAGGCAGCAACTCATCACTCTGTCTCTTGTTTCTCTGGGAGATGGGGTGTGGACTCTGTGATCTGTCATCGTGGGGATTTCCTGCCCATAATGTAACAGAAAATGCTATCCCTGCTTCCTCCCCTTCTCCCATAATTATTAGAATTTTCCATGTCTTACATAATCTCAGAGGAGAACGGCCTAAGCTACCTGGTCCAAAAGCTGGAGTTTGAGTGTAATCTCTTGTTTGGGCTGTCCTTGCTTGGATACTTTTCTTTTTGTTGACATTTTCACCAACCCCCTTAATTTTTGCATGGAAACAGAATACAATGTTAAAACTGGCCAGTGTGTCTTAATCATGTCTGGCTTTCCTCTTGATCATCAGTGTAAACACTAACTACAGGCATTTCAGCTTCTAAAGAAAATCCTTGTGAGGTGAAAAATCTTCCCAGAATAAATTATGTTCCATTATGGCTAATGGAACAGGCAGCTGAGACAAGTCAGTGAGTCTCAAACAAATGGCAGAGATCTAAAGCTCTGAAATAGTCTGGAGGGCCCTGAACCCACACAGGCTTTTTGCAGGAGAAATCAAGCTGTGGCAACTACTCTGAGAACTTGTGTTTTGCTTTTCTTATTGCTTTTTCTCATTTCTCTAACTCTGAAATAATGCAAGGTAGGGAGGGCAAAGTTTTCCTTTCAATTATATTAAAAGGTTGTTACACTTGACAGTGATGTACTCTTTTTCTGTTTGAAATCTTGGCTGAATGGATTATGTAATCACTGTTATGTATCACTCATCAACTAGGATATTTTTAAGTTTGTTAGTCTTTGTGCTGTAGAATAAGTAACTTAATGTAAAAGCTAGTGGTGAGGAACACTTGCTCAGTTATTGGAACCTATACCTTTTTTCCTTTCAATCCCTGTTTGTTTTTCATTGCAGTGACCCTCAGTATTGTTTCCAATAATCCTCTTTCCACTCTTAGAGAGTATTGCTTTCAGTCTGAGTGCAATTCTTGCTACCATATTTGATAAGGGATGGGCTTCCTGTTATTTTCCACGACTGACTGCATTTTCCCCTAAGATGTACAGACAATGTGCACTTTTTTGTGTGTCTGGCAGAAAAACCAAACCTTTGTTAAGGTTTGTGCTTTATGGGAACAGGTTACTCAGCTGCACTTAATAGTTGTAATAGAATGACCAAGCAGATTGTGGGGAAAGATACTTTTGGGTTGAGGTGGTTACACAATTAAATGAAGAAAATGTGGTGTTTCCTTATTTCTAATATGTTGAGAGCTTAAAGCTTTTTTAGTAGAAATTTAATTAAATCCATAAGCACTCTTGGCTGAATTAACGAAGTCAAAATTATGCATCACCATTACTTCTGTCCATTTATGTCTTATAATAAATGTAAAAAGTAAGTGGTCACTATCATTCAGGATGCTATGAATAGAAATGTGACAATAACCTGGCTGGTGTAAGCATTTATAGTTCTAAAGGAGTGGAAATAAATTTAAATCCTATTATAAGTTTAATTACCAGACAAATATAGGGTAGAGTAAAACTTAGAAAGTTGTCATAAGTTAAGTTTTGTTGGGTCTTTTTAATTCCTGAATGTCTTTTAAAGCAAGTCAAATCTCAGGCAGTTCTGGTTCCTGTAGCTGAAGCACATTCAATAAAAAATTTTTTGGTTTTTTTTTGCTATGTAAGTGAAGAGTATGTAGAGTTATGTAGCTTAAGAGTAATCTATTGCCAATGGAAAATGTGAATTCCTGCCTTTTGCTGGCTTGCCCACATGCTCTTGTAGTGTTGTGGGTAGATAGCATTTAGTGGATGTAGAAGATAACAGCTCTGTTCTGTTCTGTGAGCTCAGAGCTCTGAGACCACTTGGCTACACACCCTTGAATCCTCTTTGCTGACTCCCGAATCAAATCCCAAATTTGTGTGGACTGGCTTAGCCCATGAATGACACAGTGAGTGAGGGCATTCAGGCTCAAATACTTTATGCTTTTCTCTAGGTCTGGGGGCAGATTGGGCAGCACTTAAAGTGATTTTTCTGGTTTCAGTCCTACCACTCTTCTAAAATTCATTCTCTATGCGAGTTGGCCACTTTGTTAATGATTATATTGGAATTAAAGCTGTCTTGTGGCAGTAATGAATTATTGTATCTTCAAAGTATAGAATAAGGGTTTTTTTTACTTCCTAAGTGTTTCAGAAATCATGTTGACCAAAGTAAACTTAGTGCCATGCATGAGACGAGAGATAATTATATGCTTGCTCAAGAACACAGTGCTCAAATTTTGTACTTTTTAGGAGGTGTTTTCTGCAGTTCCCCTCTTCTAAGAGGCCAAGGATCAGAAGAGTTCCTGACCTTGTGCAGTTTTGCAATTCATGGATGTCTAGCATGATTTAGGATTTTGGAATTAAATGGCTTGAGTTTGCTAAGTTGTAATTGAGCTGTTAGATTTCATTCACTAAACATAGTCTGGTCAAACAACTGACCCGTGTTTTGGTTGGTTATTTGATGTTCTGAAAAACAACCTGCCTTGTGAAATGGAAAATTGAGGTCAAGCCTTTTATGTGCCTCATTCAGAGGAGGTTTTCACTCAAAATCACTTGAATTGGGCCATGTCTTGGTACTGTGGGGGTGTTGTCTAGAGCAAAGGGTTATGGTTTATTGTCTTTGAAACTTATTTGAAATATATTTTTCTGTCAAATTCTTGATGATGAATACCCTAATCTGAAAGTATATGTAGTTGTGGTATTTACTGTAAAATTTCTACTTTTTGAAAAGGTCTGTCTGAGCCTCTCTATCTGGTATTGACCAAGTTAGCCTTTTTGTCTGAAAAGACCCTTCATGGTGTTTGGTTAGGTATTGTCACTGCCTCATTCCAATACCACTTTGCAAAAAAAAAAAAAAATAAAAAGTCTGTTTGCCACACGGCCTCTGAGGAGGTCAGGGACAGCTTTTAGTTTTTAGGGACAGCTTTTTAATATTTCTTGTCCCTTGTAGTGCTACATTGAGAGCAGTTGTGCATGTTTTGCTTCATTAGAAGGAGATAGCCTTTTGGGTAGGCAAGGAGTTACTTACCATGTGTAAAACCTGCCTTCACCTCCAGGTATAACCATGGTAAGGAAAGAACAGTGGGCAGCAGCCCTAATGAACTCGTATTTTGGGGTATCAGTCAGCACTGACAGTGTGCCCCATACAGATACTCACTGGGCTGGTGGGTTTTGGTACCCAAGCACTGGGTCTCTTGTCCTCAGGCTATGGAGTGTGTCACTGAACTGCTCCCTGCTCTGGCTGTGCAGTTTGCTCCCTTGATAAATATCCCTGCTCAGGAAAACGGGTACTTGGGATGGAGCTGCTGCTGATAAAATGGCTTCAATGGCTTATCTTCTTGAAGTAAGGTTTTTCAGTACCTAAGGAAAACAGTCTGTTTAATTTTTATCTCTTTGTAGAATGTTTAGTGGAGAGAGATATTTCAGCCTGGTGCCCTAGTGTTACTTCAGGCTGTAAATTCATGTGTGCCACACCAAACCATGTGCTCTGTGTTGGTGACATTGATACCATTGCTGGTTTCTAAAAAATATTTGTATTTCTGCATAAAGAAATGGTTTCTATGAAAGTTGGCTCAGCTGTTTTAGAAACATTGTTTTGCTTCCTTTTGGATTCACTGTGTTTTAGAAGCTCTTAGGAAGGGATATGCTGCAAACCGATCATGCTGTTAAATAATTTGTCTGTATACTTCAGGTATACAAGTTGGAGAATCATCTCCTTTTTTGGAGAGTTCATCTGATTTTCGTATCAGGAGGTAAAAATATTCTGATGAGTCTGTTGCTTATATTAAAATGAAGTGTGTAGCCCTGTAATGGAAAGATTACTGTTATAACAAGACCAGCTTTCCATAATTCTGGAAAGCAAGACAAAGCAATTTTACAGTGATTTATGCACCTTGAGAAAAAGTATATGTTGAAAAAGTACCATTAATATTTTGTTACCTAGCAATCAGCAGTAATGAGGTAGAAAACCAATTTGTGATGCATTTTGTGGTCACAATTTTTGCAAATGAGCCTTCAGTAGCAAAGCTAGATAAAGCATTTCTGTCAGTGTCTGGACTTGAGATTTGTGAAGTTTTATCTTAGGTGGTTTTTGCTACTGTTTTCTTACTGTCTCTGGCAACTTTTATTGTGGTTCTATGATACTCTAAAAGAAAGTACAGTTATCCCTATGTTTTCAAATGAACCAAGAGGCTTTTAAAAGGGTTTTAGTAAAATGAATTTTATTAAATCTTTGAATTTTTGTTTGTATGCATGATTCACTAAAAAAAGTCGTGGTAATTAATTGCTATTTCTGATCCACAGGCTGTTTTTCACAAGCCAGACAGTGGATCAATACATCCTTTAGATGTTTACAAATCAGTGTATTAATGACACTCAATTGTGCATTTCTTCTCATTGGAGCGGTGACTATCCTACAGAAATGCCCAGGACAAGTAACCAGCATAGAGCAAGCAAGGCTAAATGTCACTGGTCAGAAAGGGGGGGAACACTTGAGAAACTGCTTAAAGCATTCTCTCCTGTGCCCTAAAGTGTGGGAGCTGCCTTCCTGTCCTTTCCCAAGTTCCTTGGCTGTTTCAGGTGTTACTGAAATCACTAGTTTGGGTTTTGTGGTGAGTGGTGGATTTAAACCTGCAAACTAAACCTAAATGTCAGTCTCAGATTATGTGAGGAACAAAGCAAGTGAATTGTAGGGACAGCCTCAAATTGCTCGTGTCCACCAACAGAACTTGCCAGAGGGAAAATGTTAATTGCTTAAAGAATAAGTAATTCTAAAAGTGTAAAGGAGAAGCTGTTTTCAGAGAGGATTAAAGCCAGTCTTGAAGATAGGACAATTACTAGGATGTTCAACAAAAACAGCACTTGAAATAATTGTCTAATGTAGCAGCTGCACTTAGGGTAAAATGCAGTTTTCTCTCATTGTGACAGTGTACTGAATGTAGGAGGAACAGTGATATTAAATGTACAAAATTTTAAGTTAGTCACCTTAGCAAGGACAGAGTTTTCTCCACCCAAACAGAGGGCTTTGCAATTCTGCATAAAATCCATGAGGGGCTTTGCTACCAGTACTTCCCCTTCTTAAAATGGATGTAGGTATTGGGCAATGTGGACATTTAAATACTGGCTGGGTAAATCAGCACACTCTGCACAGAGCAGTCCCTGTGCCTCGGGTGCCTCATGGGAAGGGTCAGGGAGAATCCTGCCTTTTTTTCCTCATGGTTTCTGTGCTGTGGAGCTGCTGATGTGCAGATATGTTTGTCTAGTTTTCTGTGAAATGCTCTGGATCTTACCAACATGGGTCTGGTGGGTTTGGATGACAAAAATAACTCGTTCCTTAAGGCCATGGCACAATTGGTCTTAAAGTTGGCTGCTGTCCTACATTAGCATGTTTGTAAGGAAGCTGTATGGAGTACACTGAGCAGGCAGAAATTACTTCCAACTACAAAATTGCCATTGTTACACTCAATGTCATGCATGTTCAGATGCATAAACGGTGTGCAGCAGATAATTTTTCATCTTGGTTTCCTATGGTATGTGAAATATTATAGTTTCTGGTTGTGACTGAGACCCTTGAAAACATACCTGTGATTACTGGAAATGACCAGCAGCTTTAATGATTAAGCTACTTGGATACTTGCTTATTAACATGTTTATAACCAGTTTGAGTCCACTCCTCTCTATGGGAGTGGGGAGGGAGAGTAAAATTCAGGTGTAGGGTTTTTTAAAGACAAATAACTGATTAATAGAGAAGTTCAGTCAGAAACTTGAGAGAAGTGCTTACCTCTGGCTAAATTAGTCCAATGTAGTGCGTAAAGCTTCACATGCAGTGTTTCCTCAGTAAATGCCTTCTACCAGGATTGTTTCAGCTGGAGTGTGAAACAGCTCAGTCACAATGATGTGATGATAAATTAGTGTCTCATCTTAAAAAAAAAAAAAGGCAGTTGGCTTTTGTCATTTATTTATTGGTAATGCTTGAGCGCTGTGTCATCCTGAAGTTGTGACACCCTTTGGAAATCAATCATTAGTGGACCTAGAGGTAGGACAGAGACTGCTTGAGTTGTAGGGCATGGCTGTGATTTAAATGAAGGGAAAGCAGCTTTTAGTGTAGCTTAATGCTACCTGCAGTTCTTGAGTTTGGTAAAAATACAGGGATGTAAATAAGCCCCTTTCAAGTAACTGGGAATTGCACTGCATAATTCTGTATCTCTGAGTCTGCTGTACTATCCTGCTTGCAGTGTTAGGCTTGAAATAACAAATATTTGTGAAATGGTTTTAGAAAAGTTGCCTTATCACTGCATTCATGTTTTCTCTTAAAGCCTTTGACACTGATATTTTGTCCCAGGGGAAGGTGTTTTCCTGTGGGCTGTGTGTGCAAGGGTGTGCACACAGCCTGGTGTGGCTCCTTGTCTGTTTTGCAGGTGTCCTGTTAGGTTGGCTGTTTGATTCTCTTTCAGCTGTAGGACAGAAGATTCTCGTTGGCTTGTTCCCCACTTAAATTTGTCTCCTTTGAGGGGTTGCTGTGCTTGCAACCACTGTGCTGCAGTCTCCTTGTTAGATTTAACAGCCTGTAACCAGCCCAGACACAGAAGTCAGAGTTTTCTGGGGCAGCATGGTTTCAATGATGCTAAGGCATAATAATTCCCCCTAGGTTAATCTGCACTTAGTGCTGTTTGATCCTGAGACTCAATCAGGAATGTACAACATGGCTGCATTTTCCTGCTCACTTTGCTTGATCAGTGACTGATCTGATTTCCCCCATGTTGTAATTAGTTTTTGCACAGAAATATGCTTAGGTTTATAGCTTAAAGAATAAGTCTTGGTGACTTGTGTTACTACCTACATGTTTTAATCCTTTTCCATGTCTAGATGGACTAACAAATACATAGTTTTTGCATCTGCTCTGCTGTGATAATTACTGCAATGAAGACAAAATTTTTTGGTTTTTTTAAAGTGCTGTTTTATTTTGCAAGGAGTTATTGAATTACTCCTCCAGAAGGCTACTAAAGTAAGAGGTTTATGGCTTTTATTGTCCTTCTGTTACATGAACAGTTGATGGGCAAGTAGGTACAAAGCATTGAAAATTGGGGTTCTAATGTAAAAAAAGCATCAAACCCAGTTTTTCCTGAATACAATTATTAAGGTGTATAGTCCTTGAAAAAAAAACAACCCAGTATTAAAACCCAAAGTGAACCCCCCTCCCAAGTCACAAGTAGACATAGAAGAGAATACTGAAGGCAATTAATATTTGGAAATATTTGGAAAGCCAGTGACTTCAGCATGATGAGTATGAAAAATTGCCTGGAATCGGGTGTGTATGAGAGCCAAATCTGTGCCATTGATTTATACTCTGAGTTTTTTGGATGAACTCGAAAAGAAAGACTGCATTGTTGTTGGGAAATGTAAATCACTGTATTTCATTTATCTCCAAGGGAAAACTTATCTCTTCAGGAATTTGCCAGTCAGTATTTACAGCTGATTCTATCACTTCTGAGTAAAGTTGATTTCCAAATTGTCTTCGTATTAATTTTGTTTTTTAAAAAGTTGACTTTCTGAGATAGTAATTCAAAATGTAATGGTATTTTGTCTGGTCAGAGTCAAAGACAGTTATGCTTGTACTAGAAATTGTTTCATTTCCAAGGAAAACTTGTTACAGGAGAATTTGTGGGTGAAATGATTATTTAAAGCTACTTGTGACAAGAGGAATTAGCTAGAGATTAACCTGCTGGAGCAAGGCTTTTTATTTTTTCCAACTTCCATTTAGACCTCAATTTTATTATTCCTTTTTTTGGCATGAGTTCATTTTCTGGTGTGCTTGCAGATAATAGTGACATCTGACTTCTCTCAAGACACTGGACTGGCTGGTTAGAAGGAAGGATAAAGCTCTCCTGATCCCCTAAATATTGTATGGCTGATGAAGAAAGAACAGTGGATATGCTGAGGTGGAGGGGTGTGGTTTTATTGGGCTGTTGCATTGTTTGACTCATGTCTGTGTGCTGTGTAAGAAATTCATTTTGCTTTTAATATGCTGAAGGTGAAAAGTGGATTCTTGTGCTATGTTGTATCTGTCTATCAGGGATAATGTGATTGGCACAGACATTGAACACAGATGAGGTGGCTCCTCTAACTGCCAGTGGGGTTCTGTAGCTTGTCCTGTAAGCAGGGAAAAGCTGTGGGAACCCTGGTGTACCTGGAATGCTACTGAAACTTAACAGGCTTCAGTCACAGCATTTGTGAGTTGAACAGAGATTTTGCTTTCCTCAAGTGCCCCACTCCATTTTAAGTGGCCTAAAGCATGAGTGAGGCCAAGTCTGATAAAAAACCACAACACTTAAAACCTCAGCAAAACCAAGTTCCTTTGTAAGCTAAGTTCTTGTATACAGTATCAAAATCAGCATTTACATGCTTAGAAATAATTCCTTTTTTCAATTTATTTTTCTGTGTTTAGAAACTATCCTCGTTTTGCCACCCTAGTCAACACAGCACAGTATTTTGTGGGTTAGGGGCTTTTGCTATTTTGTAATTGTTTTTAATATGTTGTATTTAACAAAGTAAAGCACCTGCCTTTCAGCAGTAATTTCAATAACAATATAGATAAGCAATATTTCTTCAAGTGTTTCTCAGAAAGTAGATGTTCAAAAGTATTTTGGGAGACGTTATATCCTTTTTAACTCAGCAGCATTCAAATTATTTCAAAAACTGAATTTTTAAAAGGCTGCTGTA
>VYXF01005970.1:75683-100961 GCA_013397295.1 Polioptila caerulea | reverse complement strand
ATATCACATCAACAGGTTTCCCTTGATCAGCCAGGTCAGTCACCTTGTCATAAAAGGAAATCAGGTTTGATAAGCAGGACTTTCCCCTCATGAAGCCATGCTGGTTGTGACCAATGACTGTGTTGTCCACCAGGTGTTTTTCAATACCTCCTTGCAATAAATAACCTTCTTCATAATTTTACCAGGCCCTGAAGTGAGGCTGACAGGTCTGCAGTTTCCAGGGTCCTCCTTCTTGCCCCTCTTGAATATCAGCAGAACACTTGACAGGTTTCAGTCAGCTGGGATCTCTCTGGATTCCCAAGACTGTTCAAAAATCATCATGAGAGGTTTTGCAATGACATCAGCAGCTCTTCGAGGATCCTTGGATGAATCCCACCAGGCCCCATGGATCTGCAGGGATCCAGCTGGAGCAGCAGATCCCTCACAAGTTCAGGGTAGACTGGGAGTTGGTCATTGTCACAGACAGGGTCCTCCAGCTCACAGCACTGAAATCCTCTGGGTCCATCATCCACGTTGAAGACAGAGGGAAAGAAGGCATTAAACACCTCTGCCTTGTCCCTGTCCCATTTTGTGAGGTGACCATTCTCATCCTGGCTTGTGTCAATATTATTTTTACTCTGCCTTTTGGCATTAATATATTTGAAAAAAACTTTATTTTCCCCAACAGTTCCAGCAGTCTCAACTTTACCTGAGCTTTGGCTGCACAAAATTTCTCCCCACAATGGGGAGCAGCATCTATGTATTCTCCCCACATCATCCGACCCTGCTTCCACACCTCCATTTTTAGCCTTATTTCCAAGAGAAGATCCCTGTTCAGCCAAGCTGATCTTCTGCCTTGTCTGTTTGATTTCCAGCATTTGGGAATTGCTGACCAGCAGCACTGACCAGCACTGACAGGCCTCAGCACCTTGAAAACATTTCCCTGGGGGACCTTGCTCACCACTTTCCTGATCAGCCTGAGGTTGCTCTCCTCATGGCCAGAGCTGAGGTTTTGCTGGTATTTTTCCTCCTGCCACCAGAGATTTTTAACTCAACAATTCTGTGCTTGCTGTGGCCAAAACAGCCCCATCCTCCACTTTGCTCACAAAATCCCAGCTGTAGTCAAGCAGCAGATCCAGAGGGCATCTTTGCAAGTCAGTTCCCATAGCACCAGTTCCAAAAACTTGTCATCCGGGTGTTTTAGGGTACAGGTGGTGCTGTTTTAGGAGGCCTCACAACAGCAGAAAGACTTTCACCCACCTCATCCGTTGCCTTCTACTTCCAGAGCCTCATGCCTGATATAGGAGGTCAAATTTTGAGGAGGAGGAGGAACTTTATTCCTGGTACGTGCAGGAACGTGTCTCCAGCCTTCATCTTCAACACACCCTTGGCTAACAGGCCTTTGACTAATTACCCTGCAGGGCCATGAGTCCACCTGTTTGCCCACTACAATGGAGGTCTGAGATTCCTAAGAGTGTTGAAACTGAAGCGTCTCTGAAAATAATGGACCTCTTGCTTGAATTGATCTCTTGCTCGAATCCTACAAATTCTGTTTTAATCACTAGAACTTAATAAACTATTTTTAAAATTTATTTTCCATAGTTAAATACATGGAATGTAGAGAAAAGGCCACATTCTGTTTATTAATGCAGGTTATCAGATTGCTTATGTGTAAGGTTTAGCTTTCATTACAGTTCTTCTAATCTGTAGCCAGCCAGTATTTTTTGTAAATGGCTAAAGATGAAATTAAAATTTAAATAAAATATAATTAGATATGACTTGATAATAAACCAATGTCTTTGTTTACTTTCTATTTTTAGAGTATGTTTATCAGGAAGCAAAGATGATATTGTATTTGAGTTTTTAGTAAAGCATCCAATCCTACTGCTAGCAGTCAGGATATAGGTAAGAAATCTATATTAGTTATAGTTCAAGAACTCTAAGGATATAGTTCAGAATTAGCAGAAACACAAATATTTATTTTAGATTAATCAATTACATTTCCTCAGGCTCGGATTCTGCTTTCTTTCTGAATATTTGGTAGTGTCTCTTTTGGTTTTTGATTTTAAATAATGTTACTCATATAAGTCAAAACCTCTATATGTGCTTAACCCTCGAGAAATTAGCATTCACTCCTCCAAGTCAGATTCTATCTCTTGGATACATGCAAGACCTGCATACACAACTTCTAAATTGCTGGTGGGCTCTGTATATGCATTTTAGAGTTCTCTATATATCAAATTGTCTGGTCAGCAACAATATCTTCTCTTTCCAACTGCATAAATAAAGTAGAAATTGAGAGCATCAGAAGATGTATTGAGATACAGAGCCATTAATGACCTTTAGAACACTGTTATCCATAACAATCATATTGGGATTCTGGGCAGAATCAAGCAACAAGACATTATTTTGAAGTATTGCTTTTCTTCACAAGAGTCTCTGCTGGAATGAACCTGTAGCTACAGAAAAAAAGAATTCACAACCAGCATAATGACTGTGAAAACCTGTCGAATCAATCAATGTGAGCTAGAAGACAACTATGATTTGGATTCAGAGATATTGACCACGACCTTAACTTAACGATAGTAGAAGAAAATGACAAAAATTCTTGAGTAAGCACATTCGGTGTCAGTTGTTCTTTTTTCTGCGTGGAAAAGGCACAAATGCCCTTCTATACAAAGAATCACACACTCCTATCAATACCACTGGATTTTTTGGAGAAGGTTTCTGTGCTACTCAGTCATTTTTCTCTGTATGAGGTATGACATGCCACCCATATAGACTTAACATATGGTGAAAAAGGAAAACCTGAAATCCATTCTGTTTGGAGGCAGCTACTGCCCTAGCAGCAGCAAGAGAAAACAATGTGGGGGTTAAAATAAAAGCACAGAGAATTTGATTCAAGTAATAATAATAAAAAATAATCTTTTTCTTTTTTCTTCAGTAACTAAAAGAAATCTTGGCAATTGTTTTCTCCTTTATGAAAGTCATCAGCGTTTGATATCCTCTACATCTTTAATATCACTGATAGTACCAGCAGGGACACTGAAATGAAAAGGAAGGGCAAATGAAAGAACAAAGACAAAACTAACAAAAAGTCTTCGAAAAATTAATGAAAATGACCTGATTTCATGCGCAAAATCCTGTCAGACTACCCTGCTGACTGAAGAATGGATCTGTTATTAGCGTTAAACAGCTTTTACACTACTTCAGTGATTGCATGAAACCATTAAGTTACAGCCTCTATTATACTAATTTTTTTTTAGGGCAACCTAAATGATTCATGACCTCACTAACTGAAATGATGACACATCATATTCTCTAAATAAATGTTCTTTGTTCTTGGGAAACATATCAGTAGGAGGTTTGATCTAATAATTATCCTTAAAATATTAGATTTTGAAAGAGGGTATATTCTAGAAATAGATTATAACAATGTTTACAAAAAATAAGATTTGCTCTTCTCCTTGCCATTTGAGTTTCTTTAGGATCTGTGATTAAATACACAGAACAAATAAGGAGAAATACAAAGAGAGACTGTCAAAACACAGACTCCTGCAGTGTATTATGAAAAAAAGATATACAGAAGGCAATCTTGGCATCAATAGTTTCCTTTGTTGCCAGGCTGAAACATGCTCGTGTTCTTGTCAAGCTGACTCCTGAGAACACTCCTAATCCTGCTGGCACAGCCAGCACTGCTCCCTAGCACCCTGCCCAGGGCTGCTCTGTCTCACCAAGAGAAACTCCACCTTATTTTGAAACCCAGGCGGCTGACACTGAGCCAGCCAAGTGGAGTGAGGGGATACAGGGTAGGTCTGAGTCTGGTCCCTGGCAAAACACCCCAGAGTTCTGTAGAACTGGGCTCTCTGATAAATAACTTGTGGTGTACTGAATGTTCGGCAAGATTCTGTAGGAATGCAGAATCACTTAAAAATACACCATTTCTTTGGGGGCTGTCATGCTTTTCAGAGGCTCACAACATGGTTTGGGTTGGAGGGGACCTTAAAGCCCATCTTGTTCCAGCCCTGCCATGGGCAGAGACACCATCCACTATCCCAGGCTGCTCCAAACCCTGTCCAACCTGGCCTTGGACACTTCCAGGGATGGAGTCTTTTTTCCAAGATCTCAAAATGTGGGCTGATGTTGTGAATCAGTCTCAAAAATGAACTTTGTTCTTGAGTAAAATGCTTTCCTTTGCCCAGAGCACATAACTTCTCAGCTGTGCTGGCTCACAGAGTTCAGAGAGCTGGAAAGACAGGGTCATTTTGGGAATCAGAACTGCCTGCCTATCTTCCTGTCCATCTCTGAGCCCTCATTTCTGTCTGCCCTGTTCCTGGGCCACAAGTACCCACAAGATCTCAGGCTCTTTCATTATTGCCCACGGAGATATCATTTATCCATGCATGGCAGACCCATACCCAACTGGGATTGTGAGCACAGATGTAAACAGGTGTCCAGTCTTTATCTTCTGCACCTTTCATGTCTCTGAGATCTATCTTAGGAACCCCCTGATTCTCCCAGTGCTATTGGAGATAGCCAAATCCTCCTTCACCTTTGTGAATCTCCAGTCTAGGGACTTGTCTATCCTTTAATATTCTGGCTAAACTAAACGAGGCTCTGGTTATAATTTACCTGAACACATGTTCTTAACTTTTCTGATATGAGTGTATGGCTTCTCAGTTTAAATTTTCTCTTCCTTTATTTCCACCTTTTCATAAGCAAATATCCTCCAGAAAATCCCCTGGATAAAAATCAAGAAACTAATATAATATTGATAACAGGGATTGCTAATTGCACAGCATCATGACCTGATGTATTTTAGGCTCTAAAATTAAAACAAAAATGCTTTCCTATGAAAGGGATTTGCACTTGGAACAAAGGGATGGAAATTCAATTACTTTAAAGGACATTATCCAGGTATTTCTAGATCTGGAAATATGGTAATCTAAAGCTTTAATTTTGCTCAGGAATGTCCAGTTTCACCAAATCTAGTTATTTAACTGGTGTCATGTTTTTCTATGCCCAGCTAACTAGAATAAGAGAGGCTGTTGTACAACAATCCAAAATTAAACTCATTGAGGTTTTTTAATATCCAGGCATCCTTAAAAATATGCTCGGCTACAAATATTAATTTTCTAGTGGAAATTTATCAACTCACAATCCCAAAAACTCTCTTTGAGCTGCTTTTCCATATTGCCAGCCTGTGAGCCCCTGAAATTTAAAAGAGGACTTAGTGCATTCCTCCATCAACCTTTTGCAAATATTCTGGGAATGATGATCTGATTTTTGTACATTTTATCCACCAGGCTGAATATTCCCTAAAGGAAGTTGACCAATCACAACACAGACCAGAAGGAATTTACTGATAGAGTGAATTTCTGGGAAAGGCAGAGAGAACCATTCCTGTTGCTCCTGTTAAAACACTTGTACAGAACCCCATTGTTGGAAGACCTTAGTTAGTTCTTCTCCATGCTTTGAAATTCCAGATGAATCAGTTCAAATCAACCTCAGGAAGAGCACAAGGAAATGTTATTCCAGACCATACACTGGAGTGAAAATTATGACTCAGGGCATGTTGTGTGCCTCCTCAGCTGAACATCCTAGGACTTTATTAACACTATCTGTCACATGTGTCAAAACGTCTAGTGAGAGCTGTGGGCTAAAATATTTTGATAGAGAGTAAAAAAAAATTACAAAACCAACTAAAGTTGGCCCTACCTGGTTCACACACAGGAGTTGAAACATATTAGTGAGTGGAAGACCTTAGTCTTGAGTCTTGCACACTTTGCTCTATGGGTTCAGTCACCAGGGATTCAGAACAAAGGAGAGGAACCCAAGGTGTTCTCATCTTTAACTTGGTAGCATTATTTTCAGATGCTTCTATTTTTGTAGCTGTTCATGAGCACAATCATTTTTAAAACAACCTTTAAGGGGATCTTCTTAAGCCAAATGAATACCCTGCTGCCAAGAGCTACTGACTGTTCCAAGGGATTCCTTTTTTTCTCCTTTTGCAGAGTAGCATCGGGCACTTGTTAGGATGTCAATGGTCACTAAAACTTCATCCACTTTTATCTGCATCATATCTTATAACCCTTACCTCCCATTTGTAGGATTGGGAAGTTTCTGTAACTTTGTATGTGCCAGAATTTCTTTACGATTAGGAACTTTTTCTAAAAAATCAACCTAGATTTATTCATAGCCAGTTTATACCAATTTGGTTTTGAGGCAGCGGTGGCTTTTGGCTTAGATCTCACTTTATATTATGTATTCTGTTCACAGGAATTTTATCCCCTTTCAGCTCTCTTTTTTTCCACCCCCCTAAGTATTGGCAAGTACTTCCACCTTAAAAGGAGTGAGGCTCTTTCTTCCCCTGATTTTTCACATCCGTTTCAGGTTTTAAATCATTTTGCTTCAAGAGAACTCCACAGTATCCCTGAGGAGATTTCCTCAAGACCTTATTTGAGAGCATGAATACTTCCCTATCTCTGTAGAAATTACCTCTTCTGATACAATGTAAGTTCTTTGCATAATTTCACAATCACTCTTTCCATCCTGGTAACCTCTTGTCTCGTTCTGTTTGGATTTAAATTCCTTTGTCTGGGCACTGATTTACATAAGAGGCACAGCAGTCCCTTTGTGTATTAAATAACAAATTATAAACTTGGTTTCCTTGCCAAAATACTTGTTGATGCTAACTGCAGGAGCCACCTTCCATGAAATATTGATAGAGCATTCCCATGACTCTAGAGGTTTTCAGCAGCCATCCAGTGCTTTCTTGGTGGTTTTCTCCAAAGATCAGTGAGAACAAGTACCACCAAAAACTGTGGCAATTTCTACATTTTCTGCAGGAGGGTATTTCCTTTGAAGCATTAGAGGGAATAGAACACTGCCATGTAATCAGCACAACCAGCCCATAATTTCCAACTTGATAATAATGTTGATAACACCAGTTGTATGTTATTTAGTGCTCTGTGATACCAGATTAAAACTTATTTCATATCTGTCTCTTTCAGCTCTGTCCTGTAACATCAAATACTCCTGGCCTTGGAGTGAGTCAGTTTGTTTGCCCATGAACACAACTGAACTTTATTGTATACAATAAAATATAGGTAACAGATGATTTTTCTGCTTGCACATTCCCAAAATTGATGCACTAGTTGGTTTTATCACATGATTGTTTTATGCTACAAAAGCCAGTAAGGAGATAAGAAAAAGTGTTAAGTTTCATGTTTAAAAAAATAAGTTTAAGTTAAAACCTCCTATTAGAAATTGGGCTCAGTTAATCAGTGTGTTCCTTGGTGCAAATCTTTGCTTCATCCCTATAATTTATAACAGATTCATGGTCTGATGAACACTTGTTTGCAGTGACCAGAGGGTGTGGATGCAAAGCAGTTGCTCTTTGCCTCATTGGCATGCAAACAAGGAGCTTGGTTTTAAGCTGAAAAAGGGTAAATTTAGATTGAATATTTTAACCTGTGAAGGTAAGGAGGCCCTGGCACAGGGTGTCCAGAGAAACTGTGGCTGCCCCTGGATCCCTGGAAGTGTCCAAGGCCAGGCTGGATGGGGCTTGGAGCAACCTGGACTAGTGGAAGGTGCCTTGCCCACGGGAACTGGGTGATCTTTAAGATCCCTTCCAACACAAATCATTCTGTGATTCTATGAAAACAGAAATGCTAGCACACAGTCCATAGAGAGATCAACTTTCTTGTTTAGGCTAAAAGCTTGACTACATGAATTTTAAATGGAAATGGGTTATGTAAAATAAGAACTGAAAAAAGTAAGCCTACTGAGTATTATAGAAAACAATTGCCATATGTGAAATTAAACTTTAAAATCAGTCTGTCTCCTGCCACATAAGTGACAGAAATAGAAGAATTAGCACAACATTATTTTACTCAATAGCTGAAAAATAATGACAACGTCTCCTTCAAGTAAATTCCATTTTAATATTCTTTGTTATTCTCTCTGCTGGATGCTTTTTCCAGTTCTCTGTCCTTTAATCTGACTTTAATCATTCTATATCTGTCATGGACCTGCAGCATATGACCTTGATCCCATTCAAACCAGTGTCAAACAATGGTACAAGAAAAAAGGGCTTTGTACCTGTAGCTTTGGTATTTCTAGAAAAATGCATTACCTGATATAACCATAAAGCAGAATAACATGTATTGTCTGCTTTTTAATACAATTTTGATTAAAATAGAGAATGTTTTTAATGAGAGAATGAAATAAAATCTTTGTGATATTACAGATTCCACTGAGATTTTTTTTTTTTCCCGCATCATTACTGCCTCTCCTGAGACTGCAGATGGAAGGGAAATGAATGTAGTCCCTGAATAATTGTTCCATTGTTGGAAAGCAAAAATTAGACAGCAGTCTCATGCTGAAATCTCCAGCTACACACCTTAAAATATGACATGGAATACGTGCTGGGTTTATGTTACTTTTATTAAGGCCATTTCATTTCTGTTAGTTGTAGACAAACAATCCCAGCGTGAGGTTGGTCTTCCTAAGCTGGTTCCTGTGGGCTGCAGGACTTGATGGATTTTGGCAGAGAGGTGCAATTGGTCATCTCTTGTGTAAGGCTTGGATGTTGTTGGTTTGGACACACAGGAGGAGAGCTGCTTCTGCTCTAAGCCCCATTGGTTCTTCAGGAGCCAGCCCCTTCCCCAGAAGGGAGGCATTCCCTTAGGTAGCCTGCAGCTATTTGCCACATTTGTGCCATTAAAAAAAAAAAGGGTCTTCAGTCATTTTCTGTCTTACTCCACTGTGCTATCAACATCCTGCCAGGAAGGGCTCAAACGGGACACAATCCCCTGGAGTCCCTCACCCTACACATCTCACTCATCCTAAGCTCCGTGGATTTTGACCTGGCATGGATTTAAAATAAAGGAAGACTTCCTTTCATCCTTAATCTTTAAATATCAGGGCTCAGGTGTATGGTCCAAGAGCTGAAGTGAAGAGCTCAGGGACTGGAGGGGCTCTGTTAGAACCTTTCTCCCTTGTTAATATGGCTGAGTCCCTGCAGGAAGGTGCTTTCCCCTTCCTCACCTCTCCCTTCTCATAAGGACCTGTCCCTGAGGGATTGTTTCCATTAGGTAAAAGACAGGTGAGGGAATGAACAGACAATTAGGCTCCAAGTCCTATAGCCTGGGAAAGCTCATAGAAAAGCAACAGGGATTAAATTTACAGTGTGTGGCTTCTAACAAGGTCACGGTGTTCTGCACCACTCTCTAACGGGACCATATTTTACAAGGAAACTTTGTAATGAGATGTGTTTTTGGAGGGCTGAATCAAAAAAGTACAGCTTGTGTGTTTTTGACAGCTTGTGTAGCTTTCGACTTCCTGGCTCATTACTTGAAGGGAACAGGCAGACAATGCAACTAAAGCCGAGAAACATTTTCTGTGGGATTGTGTAAATTAAAGTCAATTGAAAACTATACACAAACCCAAATAAATATTAGCAGTGTGATTACAGATCTGTGAAACTTAACAATGTTGCTGTAATGACGGCTGAGAGGAGAAAAATTCTCAAGGACCTGATTGTAAGAGCTCAAATGAATTACAATTCCATCTTCCATGTTTTAGCAAGATAATTTTGGTTCCGTTTTGACTAATACAGAATAATGGGAATAAAATATGCTGCCTCAGTCTCTGCATTATTGGTTTTACATTATTGGTCCTGACAGCTGGCTTTTAAAATGCAGTAAATATTGGGCAATGCTGTTCTGTTAAGACAAGCCACTTCATCAAGCTTATTTCCAAATCACACTTTATTTTCAAAATGTTTAATTTCTCTGTATATCGCAAAGGAGCCCACTGCAAAATTGACCTGCAACAGAGTGCCCTCTACTGCATGTATTTGGGAAAGGAAAATAGAGCAAATTCCTTCAAAATAAAATCTTAACACGCTGAGGCCAGCACTTTTGTCACAGGTCACTAGACACTGAACAAAATAGAATATACATATTGGCATATATAACTCTTACCTTCTTCTAAAGAGCTGAATATCCCTAGGGAATAACAGTTTAAAATAGGGGTGACATTTGCACAATCTCTTCTGTGGTTTTCAGTGAAATCAGTGTGTGTATTCCCAACATGGTCTGTGTTTGTAGGATGGACAGTAAATCTGCCCTGTATTGCCCTGCTGCCCCACTTTCTATTGGCTGTTGGGAGGAATCGCATCACAATTTGAAGTGAAAAGTCTCTCTGTTTATAATTTATTTTCTCAGTCTTTAATCTCTCCTGGTCACTCATTTGTCCTTCTGTCTATTTGCCATTAGGTCACTCATATTAGACTGAACTCCCCTTTTCCCTCTCATGTCCTTGATAACGTTGGATGCTACTGAGTTACACCCATTGCAAATGATTGAGAAGACATTTCACCAGTGCTGTGTCTAAACAGTAGAGACTCACAGGTTACAAACATATCATCAAAGCAATTCCACAGCAAGGCCCAAATTCTCAAGCAGATCTATACTTTTGAAGTCATCCCCTGTTTTTTTCTTTTCTTGGTCTGAATTGGGCCAGCCTAACGCTGAGATTTGTGATGGACCAAACACCTGCAACCTCTGTTAAAATTCACAGTGGCTCTTATCACTCAATTCCTCAGGGAAGAGAACAATCCTTTTCAAAGCATTGACATGAACTAACATTAAACATTTCTGAGTCACTTTTGAAATACCCTCCTTGGTACTGTGAAGTCTGTTCTGTCAGCAGTGTATGCAGAGCCACAATTTCATTCCTGAATCCTCAGCTTAAGTCTTGATGAGCTACGCAGAAATCAATTGAACTTGATGCATGATCAAAGGTGATCCTTCTGCAACCAAAGCTGGTTTTGAATCCCTAGCACATTTTTGATCATATCACTAGGACAGAGTAGAGATAGGTAGCAAACAACAAAGTTTTTTCAGAGGAACATGATCAATTATCAAAAGTTCTACAAACAAAACAGAAACAACACAAGCAGCATTCCCATAATACACTGTGGCCTTGCATATGGCCTTGCATATATTTCAGCAATGAATTTGATGTCTATGGATTTGTTCCCACAACTGAACCTTTCCCTTAAGGAAACCCTTATTGACAATTTACAGCTTCTAAGTATCTCTGTAATCACTTTCCCTTTGCTTCATACCTGTAAATCTTGTATCTTGTGCTAAATCCCTGTCGACTTCTGTCCACAAAATCTGTGTATTCCTGTGAGCGATGGAAGGGTCCCTTATCAGAGAGGAGCCAGTCGAAGGGGCTTGTGGCATGCTGATCCGAGACAGCAGCAACTGCTAAAACCCAGCAATGAAGACTCAGTGCTATCCACTCCCATAGAGCCATCAGAGAGAACAATTCAGCACCAGCACTGCATCGCCATATCATGCTTCCACTGGGGACTTAGAGCCTTCATTCTCTTAGCTTTCCCTCAACACCTAGACAAAATACACAGTCAATTAGATAAGCACACACTAGGCATCCCTTGGAAGTAGAAACAAGTTTCCTTTCTTTCAGCTTAAAGAGATAGTGGTCTCTACTTTATTATATTTTACATTAGCATAAACCCCACTAGGCTAGTTAACAGTGGAGTGTTTCAGTACTTCAAATGCTGTGAAACTAATGTCTTCATTAACATCATCAGTGATAATATTTACTGTTGAAGGGAAACTTCACAAATCATCAGGGGAGGGATTGTTGGGGTTTTTTTCCCATTCATGCTAGTCATTAATAAAAAATAAGCAACATCAGATTCTCGTCTGTTAACAGCAGTACAAAATCATTCAGCAATGTCAGCAATAAGCTCACAGTCCACACACTGAACAGAAAACAGGTGAGATTCAGAAGACCCAGGCTGCTTTATCTTTTAATGTCCTTGGAAATATTACATTGTGGTTTGTCTTCACTGCAAGGTGTAGTTAACAGACCCACGTTACTCTGCCCAAACCAGCAACGCTGGACAGTGACTGCCCTGATCAAGAGCTCTGGAGGTGCCCACAGTGATGATTTCAAGTGACTCACACGAACTCCAGGTGCTAAAATTTTGGGTATCCCTAACAGCAGCATTTTACTCTCAGTCCAAATCACTCCAACTCGGTGGATCAGCCTAGGAACACTTTTTAAGTGGTGCCTAAACAATTTTTTTGTGTGCCCAACTGCAAATCAAGTATTGATTGCATCATATAGGAACTCAGTGAAGACAAGCCACAGCTTCCCTCTGTACCTCAGACCCACAGCTGTGGAATGGGCTCGTATTTCTAATCTCCTGCAGAGAATTCATTAAAACATCTATGCAAGACCAGGAGGTTTTCAGAGATGACAAAGGTCATGTAGATTCCTAAATGTATAGCAGCAGTCAGTTCCAGTTTTCAGTCTAAGGTGAAACAGCACAGAATGAATTAAAATATATGAATGTGAGAGCTTTAATTTTTCTAGCTGATGAGTTTACAGGGAATAAAATGTTGGATTCACGTTCACTTAAATCAGAACCCCTCATGACATTTTTACCATGCCCTTTGCTATGATTTTTGAAACTTGGTGGGAAATTTTTCCTTCTCATCAGTAATTTCATCTGTAAGTACACCCTAAAAGAAGGATATTTCTAACAGAGAAGTCCTACAACTGAACACTCAGCACCCCCATCTATTAAAATGAAAATTGTGTCACTGAATAAATATGCTCTGTACATACATGTGAGACATTAATATTCCCAAGAGTCTGCAGGAAGCTGACTGCCTCCAGGAGAGCACAAAGGTTCTTGTGAACCAACAGGCATTTACAGTCTAAGAATATAATAATCTGTCTATACAACCAGATAAATACTCAAGCTTTATGTGGTGTAATTGTTTGTAACATGATTTGGACATGATTCTGCAAACAATAAATGTATAAAGAAAGACCCTGCTCATATTTCATGCTGAGCATGTACCAAGACACTGAATTGTAGCCATAAACAGTTACAGGCATTCAGTTGTTTCTGACCATGAAACACAGATTGCATTAATTTTATAAATCCTTTTGAAATTAAATTCCAGGAGTCTACAACAGAGACCTCTCATACTTTTATTTATACTCCCAAGCCATCACTTCCATGCAAACAGAGTCTGCATATTGAAGTTTGAGTATTATCTTCCTAGACTGGGGGTGGTTTTTTCCCTTCACAGATTGAAATTCATGTATTTGAGGTTACACCACTGCATAACCTTCCTCCCACTGTATGAGAAATTCTGCACAGATTTGAAGCAAAACTGAAATGCAATAGATTGCTCTACTGGCCCATAAAACCCATGATGATCATTTTGTTGCCATTTCCTGTTAAAAAACAGATCAGTATAAATGAAACAAACATTCCAGTCACTTCCAGACAGGCCAGACCAGCCTTTGCAACACAGCAGAGTGAAAATCCACAAATGCTTTTGTCTATTCTTATCATTAATTGAAAAATGTATTGCACAACATATTCATTCCCTTCCATCATCCTTAGCATAGACAGGGAAGATGCTGGGCATAATTTCTTGGAAATATATGAAGCTACAGAAAGTGAGTGAGAATTTTCATTTTCATACCTACTGCTGTAATAAAATTTCTAGCTTTTCTATTGAAAAATTCACATTCTTGATTAAATGAGAAGAGATAGGAGTTTACTATTTCAGTTCTAGAGCTGGCAAGTGCAATGCAAACACTGTGGCCACTGGGAAAAATTTCATCAAGCTTCAGCTGTGAACAAGAGAACAGGACATCCATGGTCTCTTTGTTGTCATCGTGTTGTAGGGCAAGCCCCATCAAATTCAGTCTTTCTTTTTTATTATTTTTTTTTTTTAAAGATTAAAATTGTATATTATTGTATATGGTAGTTTATGAACTCACTAAGACACGAAGCTAAAATAATACAGATTGAAATGTTGGCTTGATTTGTGGGTTGAGCTCTCTTTCTTACAGGACATTAATTAATGAACCATGTATACTAAGATACACAGAATAATATAGAGCCAGCCCAGAGGTATGCACAGCAATGCTCAAGAAAAAAAAACATCAGTAAGTTGAAATTCTTTCTAAAGTGGATATTGTGCAGAAATTTCTCAGGGAAAAAAAAAGAGTAACCTATTGTTACCTCAGTGCATGTAAATTTTTATTTCCCAAGAGGTGAGAGTCAACTATAATACAGATATGTTAATGTACAGTAGAGATATAGAACTAAATTGGGCATTACTGGTTCCCTAGTGGAGCAACCTTCTATGTAAGAGTCAATAAAGTTGATGTTAGGCATCACCAGTTACTTTTTTGGGCCACATCTTCCTGCAGTTCTCAAGGATCAAAATAAAATAACTGTACAAATGTATGGACATTTTTAATAAGATCAGGTTTGGGGGTTTTTTTTTTCAATATTTCTCTCTAGTCTGGAATCTGAGAGATATATCTGGGGCCTTGGTCTGAGATCCCACAGAGATCCCCTTCTGCCAGTGGAAATGCAGAAGACCAGGGTCTCTGTGAAACCCTTTGTTTCTTATGTTCACTTGAATTCCAAGAAAATGCTGATACATCCCTGCTCTCTGTGGAAAATTGAAAATCCTCTATGCTGAAGTGGGATTCTTCTAGCTTTAACTTCCTATAATGATGAAATAAAAATTTAAGAGTGTTATTCTCAGATATGTCCTCTCAAAAGAAAGTAATAAATAACTTTCTATAACATTTAGAAAATTAACATATCTAAGATAATGGGTTTTTATGCAAAACACAAAGCTTGGTTTTCCTTGAACTAATCAAGATATTAAATATTACTTATATATCCTTCAAAAATAAACAAACAAAGAAAAAATATGGATGGAGGGAAAACAGATGGAGGGAAATGCATCCAATTCTGTTTGTAGGCAGTTGGATTTCAACAATGTCATAATTTTACCATTTATGAGGGTTTTGGTACTCCATCCTAAGCCTTAGGGATTTCAAAGTTACCACTTTTGATCAAGTGCAATACATGGTATGGCAGAGCACTCTTCATATTTCTTTTAGATTGTACATCATGGAAAACAGGAATGGAGCAAACCTTTGTTTTCTAGGTATTACACAAAATTCTCAGGAATGCTACAACTTTGAATGAGTGGCAAGAAGCAACATTTTATTTACTGCAGCTGGATGGGAAACAGTGAAACTCAGAAGGCAAGATAAGTCCGGACGATTTTTTTCAAAGGTATTTTGACACTGAAAAATGGAAAGACATTTTGCATAAAGAATAAAGCAGTAGTCTGTGTCTCAGAGATTGCTCTTATCTGCTGTAAGTCCTTGGGTTTATCACTTTTCACGTGTCTCTGCTTTCACTTCCCCATCTGAAGTGTGATGATCACATTGCCCACCTTTGCAAAGCACCACAGGACCTACTGCGCTATCATCAGTGATTCTTATTCTTTTTTCAAGAAGCCATTTTTCTCATGCTAGCAATTTTAAGTGAATGAGACCTGAGGAGGCACCTGTCCATGGAATTCTCGCACAGCTCAGTGTAAATAAAACAGCCATGAAGGTGATGATGTGCTGTGGAAGAAAAGAGCAGAAAGCGCTGCAGTCAGTATCAGCTAGAGAGGAGCAAGGTAGAGCAGAGAGCAAAAAGGATCTCAGCTGTGCTCTGCTCTGGGCTTAGCCACAGAGGCTCTGTTCTTCAAAGGAAGATACTCAAATCCACAGAAAAAACATCTCCCAAGCTGAACTTCCTGAAGGAGAGCAAAAGGACTTGTGGGCTGAGCTGGGTTGCTCTGTCCTGTGGTCATAGTCAGCTGTTGGACAGGGATGAGCTCCCTCCAGGCCCCAGATGTCTGGTGCAGGAGCAGGAGACCCAACATGTGCCCTTGGGAGAACAGAGAAACCACAGTGTTTGGGGCACTGGAATCCCTGAATCACAGAGTCACAGTGGCTGGGGTTGGAAGGGATCTTAAAGCTCAGCTCGTTCCAATGCCAGCTGGCCCAGGCCAGGAAGGAACAGGGCAGAGGACAGTGAGGCCTCCCTGCCATCAGATCTGACCACGTGAGCTGCAGGGGACAGCGTGTGAAAAATGAGAAGGCACCTGGATAGACAAGCCATATTTGCCAACATGATTTTCCAGAGGGGGATTGAATCAGCTTGTTCTCTGGTGTTCATTTTGAGCTACAAAAATTTGAAAAAAAAATCTGAAAGGAGAAATTAATTCTGTGTCTAACAAGCTCAGGAGACTTTTACATTCCAGGCTTAAGAATAGGTCTTCATATCAGATCCTGGTAGCAGTTTTGACTGTATGCACCCTAAATCAGCATCTTTCCTTTATTCAAACAGAGCTTCATCCACTGCTAGATTTTAGCTTTCTTTTCCCCTCTCAAAGACAAGATCCCTGGAACTATGTCTTCAACAGCCGAATAAAGAACAAATAAGATGTCGGATTTTTATTTTTTTTTAAAGCAATCCTGCTATTTCTTTTTTTTATCCCTGCCTTCAGAGGAGAGAAGAAAACATAAAATGCATCCCCAAAAAGAGAGAATATCTGTCAGCCCAAGCCCTGCAGCCACCCTCAGGTCTGTCTGGCATGTGAGGGCTGGTTGCTGAGTGTTGCAGCTCTTGCCCACAGAGCGTGCCTTGGTATTTGCTCTGTCCCTGCAGAATTTCAATCCTGCAAGTGCCTGTGAGCCCTCAGTTGATGTCCCCATGTGCTTTGTGTCACTTCCCAATGCAGCAAGCTCCAACCTCCTCAGCCCACGGAGTATCTGCAAGCTGTCAGGCTTACCAAGGTAATTGTTTCAATGTCTGATATTTGTAAAAGATCTGTTTTTTTTTCCTTTGCTGCCCAAATCATGATGTGTAAATTCCCTCAGGCACTTTTTAAATCTGTTAATCTAAGTTCATCCTACTGTGCAAATGTATCCTTATGTGTTTTAGCTGATAATGTAAAGCATTGTCCACAAAATCCCATTTCAGTCCTTCAGCCTTAATGAGTGAATGTTTCTGCAAGGAGCCCACTGAGGGGAAGCTATTACCTGTCAAGGCTCTGAGAGCACAAAAAGGCCTCAATAGCCTTGACCAGCCTCATCTGGTCCTCCACCCACCTGCAGTTGACCAAGGGCCCCGGGACCTCCACTCCCAGCTTGTGTGATGCTGGTGGGACTGTATAGGGACTAAAAGAGAGAAATCATTGAGCCACACAATTATTTGTGTTGGAAAGGACTTTAAAGATCACCCAGTCCCACTCCTGCCATGGCAGGGACACCTTCCACTATCCCAGGGTGCTCCAAGCCCCATCCAACCTGGCCTTGGACACTTCCAGGGATCCAGGGGCAGCCACAGCTTCTCTGGGCACCCCGTGCCAGGGCCTGCCCACCCTCACAGAGAGGAATTTCTTCTCAATGTCTGATCTAGGTCTCTAAATCTACTCTCAGTTTAAAGCCATTCCCCATTTCCCTTTCACTACATGACCTTGTAAAATCCACTGAAGTCCTCATCATGTTTCAGTTCCTCATCTTTAAATGGAGGCTAGCACCAAAATTCCTGATACACAGCAGGTATCAGTCACTCCAGGAGCTAAAAGGAAGCCGATTCCTGGAATGGATGAGCAGGACCCTGGCTGAGCCCTGGGTTTCTGACCAACACCCAGGGTGCCATGAAGACACAGAAAACCTGATGCTTCAAGAGGCTGAAGTCTGCTCCACTTGCAGACTTTTGCAATCATAAAAGTCCTTAGAGGCTGAAGTCCATAGGCGATGAAACCCTAATCTTTGCAAATCCACAAGTGCACATGGATTATCCTATGCGCAAAAACCCTTGGCATGAAAAGTCTGCGTGGCATTTCAGTCTCAACTCACTCTTCCATTACACAAGTTATGCTAAACATTCTCCCAAACTGTCCAAAACTTTTCTGCTAAAGCAGCTGATGGTATGAAAAAGGTTAGAAGGAAAACAGAACAAGCTCTCTTGGAGTAAGTTTGGGAGTGACTCTACAGAAAAATAACAGCTTTGGGAGAGGTTCTGGTCCAGCATTTCCTCAGGCACAGACTGACATGTATTGCTGTGACATACAATTTTGCATACTGGAGCTTTCAGGTTTGAGGAAAATCCCAACAGGAGACATATATTTAGAAGCCTTCATTCCAGCTTACTGGATTTATTTTTTTTAATAAAATGCTTAACTTCTGATCATCCAACAATCTGCACTCTGATAATCTCATTGAGTATGTTTTAATGGCAATTGAGTTGGTCCTCAGGATTTGTGAAAACTACACCCTGAAATTAAGTAATAAATGATCAATGAAAAATCATTACATACTAGTTCCAGCAGCACAGATCCTTTTCACTCATATCTCTTAGTCCCCAGACAAGTTTTCTGACCCAGTTTGACAGCCAAGTGTCTGTAGGATACAAAGAGACTAAGACACATGAAAATTAGCTGTATCCAATAAACCATTCCTGAGTAACAAACAGCCCTTTCCTCTTTTAATTCATCTTTGTTCTAGTTTTTAAACCCAGGGCTCTTACAGCTGCTACCATCTAGAACAGAAGGAAGCAGCTATTTACACACTGCACACCAAAGCTTTGGTTCCAGAGGCTTTCGAGCCCGAGGACAAATCCAAATATAACTGATTAGTGCAGAAGGGCTAAAATAGGATGGAGTGGGAGGAAACTTTGCTTGCCAACAGATTGTTGAACTGAAGAAGATTCAGGTCACAGAGAGGAAGGAGAGTACTTGGAGCTGAGTTACCTTAAAGTACAACTTTGATTTTGCTTTATAAGCCTTGCCAAGTCCCTTAACGTTCTTTAATGACAGTTTCTATTATGAAGCCTGAACAATCAATGCTTATAGAATGCTTTTAAATTATTGGATGGTAAAAATGTTATAAAATAAAAGGGAAGTTGATTATTCCATGAACAGAGTGGTTGACTATTTTTGTTGCCGCTTAAAATTTCTGTTCCTGGAGATTTTGCAACAAATGCACAGAAAAAGGATGGAGAGGAAAGGAATTGTCAGTCTCAGGCAAAAATAGACATTGCTTTGAAGTTTTTTTGAGTGCTAATATTGTTTGTACAATAATGAAGAGAAAAAATATTGTATAGCTGTTCTCTGGACTTAAGAAGAGAGCCAAAATAACAATGAACTGTACTGATTGCAATGAGGATATATTTACAAAATCCAACCTAGTTTCATGTACTTCCATCCCCTCAGATATTACCTGACATAATACACAAATAATGTGGTTGGGGGTTCTTTCATTTCTAAGAATGATGTTCTCAGTTTAGAGGCTCTGACTCAGCCATGGGACACAGCCCTCTAATTTTAGCTAAGGCTGTATCTGGTCAAGGATTTACACTCTTCTTGATTTTATTCCCCATGTGAAAATTAGTGGTTACAAATTAGACCAGTATTTAAGAATAACTCCCATAAAGATCTAATGGCATGAAATTTTTCTTTCAATGCATTTTTCTGGATGCCTTGCAAGAAGAATGGATTATTTTATACATTTTATTTCTTAACAGTGATTTTTAATAGAATGGTAATGTTTTCATTTTGCCCTTTTATTATATCTTTCAGACAAAAGTTCTCCAGGTCTCACAGCATATTTTACAGCTGATTTCACAGAAGGTGTACATGGTTTTTGGCTGACATAAATGGATGGTTAGAACCCCTTTCAGGTTCCTCAGTAGATTCCAACCTATTTATTCTAGCATGAAAAACCAACAAACTTGCACCACCTGTTGTTCCAGCTCCCAGACTCGTAGGAGCTTCAAGAGACCATTGTTCTACAGCTGATCCTACTCAAAACTGCTGCAGGATTTTTCCACAGTCCCTTTGCTGCAGCAACCCAAGCCCGTAGCCACTGCATGGGCAGTAGCCAGCTCCTCTTAAATGTTCATGTTACAGCTATTAATTTTTTATAGCCAGAGTAGGGACTTTATGGCTGACTGAGCAAAGATTCAAGCTCCAACAAACCAGTCTGGGGCTAATTGCAGCTCAGGATGGATAAAGCTGGATTGTACAAGTAATAATGATGTTATGTGTACTGGGCAGCCTGCTAGCTCACATAAATCTAGCACCAAAGCTGCCTTGCAAGACTTGATTTTTGACAAGATTAGAAGAAATTGCAAAATTAGAGAGAAAAAAGAAGTCTGTCTGCTTAAAGATGTCTTTCTTACAAACATCATGCTACAAGGAGTGAAAGTCTGAGTTTGCATCAAGAATTGCAATCTCTCTAGTGTTTTAAATTAGATATGACCCAGTCTAAAACTGCCTAAATACAAAATTGTCACTATTTCTTGTTGTAGCTAACAAAAAAACACATTTTTATTTAGTAGAAATTTGTTAAGCTAATGTTGAGGAGCTTTAAACTTTCAGTAGTACCTGTACAGTGCTGAATGAGAGATCCATGTCTGTTTATGAGGAATTACAGATCACTGCAGTCTCTCTGAGCATGAGGAACATCAGTTTTCTTTATTATAGCTTATTTTTTTCCAGAAAGATGGAGAAAATGTTCTAGACTTTGCCTGGCCAAGACAAGGTAGCATGAAGAAGTTAAGCTGGTTTATAAATAAGAGTATTTTTCAAAAAGAGAAAGCCACTACTGTCTCTTCAACTAATGTGAATCAATCTAATAAACTCAAGCTAACAGAGAGCTTAAAGGGTACTTAGGTAGTTACTAAAGCTTTTACTTTTTAAGCCAATGAGTCAGATTCACATCCCACAGGAGCAGTGACTTAAAAAGAGATCACCAACTAATGGCTCTCTGTGAAATAAATCCACAATCTCCAGAGACAGGCAGCAGGATGAGTTTTGACCTGCACAAACAGTGCTGCTTCACCTAAACAAGCATCCTCCTTAGAAATGTTGGAACACACCTCAAGGAATAAGGGGATAAATCCAAGAGATGCTGAGCAGCTCCCCATTCTGGAAAAAAGGAGGTAGATATCATCTCTGCCCTAAACTACAGCAGTTTTAATCTTTAGGGCAGCACATTAGGTACAAACCATATAGAATTATTCAATATTAAAATTGTTGTAACACATATGCGTTCTCCCTGTCCAGCAAATTGTTAATGAATAAGGATCAATAATGTTTCAGGTGAAAAACAGTGAAATAAAAAATATACTCTTGGTCTGCCACCTCCACCCATGATGCTGTTTTTCAACATTTAGCTGTGATTTTCACCAGTCATGGTAAGCCTCCTTATAAACAAATTTCAAATAAAGGAAAAAAAAAAAAAGAAAATACTAAGAAGTAACATTTATAATGGATTTTAATAATCCCATTTGACTTCAATGTGGTCATCCATGTTCAGTTAGCCAGGTGTTTTTGTTATGTCCAGTAGATTTATAAGTACTGAAAGAGCTAAATTAGCCCTACAGAATTGTCAGTAGTCTTGAATAATATGGGATTAAGGATATAAAGCTGTGCTCTGATTGCCCAGATTTACGTCCTTTACTTGCCAATGAATAATAAGTGCATTACAAACCACTTTTCTCATTAATCAAGTGCTGGGGGATGTGGCAATGAAGGTGTTACTGCAAATGAGCAGAATTTTCCCCCATTAATGTAACTGTTACAATAAAGGCATCCGACACACGAGCCTTACGATCTCACCTCATTATAAGAGAAACCACTACGGCTTAACAGTGTTAATTTAGCTAATAATATATATATTGCTTGGTCAATCTTCTTCTGAAGGTGGAACAAAATCTGTGGCCTTTGTGAGAGGCTCATTAGTTAAAGCTGAAAAGCTCTGATGTGGCAGTGTCCTTCTTCCCTCTCCTCAGCGCATTATTTTGTGGCACAGGGAGCAGGTGAAGACTTTCAGGGGGAGATGGGAAACAGACTGGGCTAAATAATCATTCCCATGGTATGAGCCAGGGCAAAAAAGTGATGATTCAGACCATGGGTGTGGAGGGATGTGTAGTACAAATCATACATATTTATATCTATGTATGCATGAACTCTATTTGTATATGCACACAAACTGTGGTACATATAAATGAGCAACTTCAAAGATGGAAGACCAGATTTATTCACACCACAATTTTCAGCAGGGTGATGACTTGAGCCACAAGGTGCTGATTACCTGCAGCTCAGGGGGCTCGCTCAACGTTCCTCAACTTCATACAGAGAAATGTTGATTTATCAATGATGAAAAAACACTGAGGCCTCGACCAATGTAAGATTAGGTCACAAAATCCTCAGTTCTTTAGTATTTGAATAAAGTTCAGTTCTTTAGTATTTGCCTCAAGACGTGCACAGCCTCCCACTGCTCAGTATGCAGCGTGGAACTTCATGATACTCACTTTTCTCCCCTTCTAAATCTGAAGTACATTTTGGTTGCAAAATATTGTTTTGGAAATTGATCTTGCTTTTATTGAAGTTAATAAGGGTGTTCTGATCTCCTTTAATTGCTCGAGATTAGGCCCTCACTGAACACACATGTGTTGAGCTAAAGGAAAACAATGATATGAAGAGAATGTAGTTGCAAATTTATTTTTAAAAAATGCTCCCTTATGATGATGTAGGATGAGATCAAGAAGTTAGATAACTTCCTCATGAAATGACTGACTGTAGCCTACTACCTGCAGCTCTAACAGGACAGTGATTTCAGTGCAAGCTTCCTCAAAGAGCACTTGGGCTCTGTTTTTCAAAGTGTATTTCTGGTGATTTTGCTCCCGTATGAGATTACTAGTGTTTCAGGAGAGTAAAAAAATGTCTTCTTCTGGTTTCCAAGAGAGGTGATGTTTTGGGAAGACTAAGAAAGAGCTGCACTGGGTATGCCTGAGAGCTAGAAAATAATGTTTCCAGAAAATATCACCTATTACCTTCCACCACTCTTTTTCTTCTAAGGAGAACTTAGGTAAGTAGTTTGATCATCTGGTTTTCCTAGAAAATAATGTTTCCAGAAAATATCACCTATTACCTTCCACCACTCTTTTTCTTCTAAGGAGAACTTAGGTAAGTAGTTTGATCATCTGGTTTTCCTAGAAAATAATGTTTCCAGAAAATATCACCTATTACCTTCCACCACTCTTTTTCTTCTAAGGAGAACTTAGGTAAGTAGTTTGATCATCTGGTTTTCCATTTAGATTTTCAAAAACTGCTAAAGAAGCAAGCTTGCTGGTAAAAAGATCTTCCTTCTGTTTTTCATGGGTGTTGCATCTCAAGCAAGAAATAACTTAGGCTGATCACAATCAGATATGATTTTGAATTAATGCAAATGAAGTAAAAATATCTTAGTCCCATAAATCATTGTCTGGGGCTGAGAGGAGTGAGAAGTCACTGCAATGACGTGACTAAAAAGTAAATTTTTGGACACATTGATGTAAATAATGAATTGACTTCTGTAATTAATTCTTCACAGAGGCATTCAGAGAGCAGTAGAAAAAAATAAGAAAGGATAAGATGGGATGATTACATCACTTGAAGATTCTCAAGTTGTTTTGTTGGCTTGTTGTACAAATGCTGCCTTCTGCACTGAGCTCTGTAAAAACATTCAGCTGCTTGTTTTTGTGTTTCTTAGTTAACGTTTTCACTCACAGGGTTTCAGCATTTCATGAACAAGCACCCCAAACACAACTCCGATGAACTCAGCATCTGTTGGGGAGGTTTGCTCTCACTGGAGGTGGATCAGCTTACAGAAAATATCACAGATCTTTTTTTTTATTCCTCCCCTGCTTAAATTCTACACATCTTAGAGAGAAAAATGGTTGGAGGCAAGAATTTGTAGGTAGTTTTTGGATGGAACTCTGCTGATTAGCACTGCAAGAGCATCTGAGACCGGGGGTCTGTTGCTATGCTTAGATACAGAGAGGAAGAGATCCAGTCCAATGTTTCTATTCCCAAAGCTGGTCTTGCAGTAAAGCTGATAGAGCACCTATTTAAAATGAGTAACTCCTCGTAGGGATGGAGTTGAGCAATGACAGCAGTCTGTGAAGTCTGATGTCTAAACAGATTGCTCCTCTGAAGTTATTTCTTATATCCTGTAAATGTAAGCAGGGCCACTCTAGCTTTATCTCTGTACACCTAATGTGTCAGAGTCACTCATCTCTGAACATACAGACTCTGTAAGGTTCTGATTCCACTTCTTTTTATAGCATTCTTTTGTGATGTTGTATTTAATAAAGACGGGTTTTTTCTAGGAATGAAGTTATTTTAGCTTTTTTCTGGCACACCTGCTCGTCATATACATGCCTCTGAATTACTCTCTACATTTTCTCAAAATCGGGTCTATCTCACACTAGCCTTCATTTCATATGGATCCATAAGTGATTTTGCTGCTACAACAGAATAGCCTTCTCTTATCACATACATTAAATTTTTCTGCCAGCCATGAATTCACTTTACTTCACATGCATTCACTTGCTTAATCTCTTCATGAAATCATTGCAACTCGAAGCTGACGTAGTCTATCGAAACGACTCCCGAACACTAAATCATGCCACATTCCACTTTATTCCCACTCTGCGCCACACAATTTATCACTAAATGAAAACTACACGGAAAATGCACTTGAATTCCGCAGTTAATCACAGTATAGACTGTTGGTAACAAAGCCCTTACCTTTTTAAATGCATGATGGTCTCTAAGTCTCTAAGAAATTGTAGCCCAAAAGAGCAGGTCCGCCTGGCGATGCACGGTGACAGTTTACACCCTATTTTCTTCACCTCCCTTTTACAGCATGCTACATCTAGTTCACGCTGCTGTCTCTAGGATTGGCTGGTGCCTCTCAGGGGCGCACACAGGACTCCTGCCTGGAGCACCCTGCAGCCCCGCTTTAACTCTTTGCGGTGAAGCCTCTGCTCCCTCTGCGGGCGGCCCCGCCGAGCCCGCCCGGACCGGCGGCTGCGGGGCACGCAGCCCTCCCCGGAGCGCGGTGTTTTCTCTTTCCCCCAAAAAACGAGCTGCCCTCGGCTGCCGAGGATGGGGAGAGGCTGCAGAAGGGCAGAGCCGGGGGTCCCGCAGCCGGGACAGGCGCTGCCGCCCGGCTGCCGGTGCTCGCTCCGTCCGCGGCAGCCNAGAGAAATCTGGGATTTTTATTTTATTTTTTCCTCCGAGAGAAATCTGAGACCCCGACCTCCGCCTTGTCACCGGCCCCTCCCGCCCCTTCCCCCGGCACCTGGCCCGGGGACACAGCGCGGAGCGGGGCAGATTAAGCCCCGGAGGCTGAGAAGGCAGGCTGGACGCTGACACACATCCTCAAAGGTGGTCCCTCTGCCAGAGCCACCTCCCTGCACGCCCGTCTGCCACCGCCAGGATGGGAAACTGGGAAATCAACTCCCCGCCAAAAGGGAGTCCCAAATCCGCGCAGCTTCAGGGGAGATGGAGGTAACCCTTGGCAGTG
>VYXF01005970.1:0-75066 GCA_013397295.1 Polioptila caerulea | reverse complement strand
CAGGGGTGGGTAATTCAGGAGAAATGTCTGGGATTTGGTTAATCACCTCAGCCTCAGAGAAAGGGCCGGGGTAGGAGGAGGTGGGGGCAGTGGGACAAGTCAGCGGGAACGGGAAAACCTGCTGGAGTCTCCGGGAGAAGGACGCTGAGCTGGAAGGAGATAAGTACGCAGGGGGGCATCGAGCTGGAAGAGGAGCTCGAGGAAGGGTGGCTTTTGGACCCCACGCTTGAAGGGCTTTTTCACTGCTCCTTTCCAGACATCAGCCAGCAATCTGACGGCCAGGGGGGCAGGCAATAGGGAGGGGAGGAGGAGGGTGGAGGGAAGAATAAGGGGGGAGCATACTCTGGCATTGAATTGGTCCTTCTGCTTGCCACCAGGCAATGAATTCGGATCTTGTTTTTTCTCCCTGTGCACCTCTACCGGTGCTTGCAAGCCTTTAGCATCTTCCTTGTGATCTCTGCAGGTACTGCTTTGGAGACATGACCACGCACACACAGACACACAGGCACACACTTATCCTGCACCCAAACGACAGGGTTACACGGAGCCCAGTGAGAACCTCCCCATGAGATATAACATGTTTCCTCCCTACCTTCTGCTATTGACCATGGGTGGGTCTCTGGCGCTAATTAGAGACGCTGAAATCCTGGAAGTATCAACCACAAATAGCTCTCTGAAGGCACTTGTCCTTTATTTTTTTTTAAATGTAACATGTTTATTTCCCTCGGTTCTTCTCTCTTTTTCTTTCAAAGAAGCCCCTAAATGATTCAAGAGCTCTACCATCTACCTCTACATCAGGTACATGTATAGGTGGGCGTACGTTTCCCTGTGCAACTCAGGAGCGAAAAATACAGGTATGCCCGAAAATAGTGATAAATGAAATCAGGTGCGATGGGATTGAGACGGGAGGAAAGGGCGTGGAGCGAGCGGTGGCAGCGGCTGGAGAGAAGCCCTGGCAGCAGCAGGACAGGAGCGCTGGCCGCAGAGCCCGCCGCTGTCCCGCACCCCCGGGCCACTGCCACCTCCCAGCACATGCGACGGGACGTGAGGTCTGGAAATCCTTTCCTAACCCTTCTGGAGAATCCTTCCCCGCCCCCAATCCTGTCCAAGTTCTTCAGGGGAAGGGGAAGAGCAATGAACTTTTCCACTTGATCTCCCCCCGCAGGTTCCCAGACATTCCTCAGGCGCGCTCCCGGCTCCCTCAGCCCCCAGCAATCCTGTCCTTGCCCCGGCACGGGCAGAAGCACCGAGCCCTCCCAGCATCCACGGGAGCCGCCTCGTCCGCAAGGGTTAAACCGGGGAATGGAGCAGGTACCACGCCTGATGGAAACATGAATAAAATGTGATGAATAAGCAGTGGAAGGGTGAAGGCTCTGGAAGCGATGCAATCAGAGCCGAGCGCAGTGACTGGGAATGAATGTGGGCAGAGAACTGGTGTTTCCTAATTCCTTCGAGTTTAAAAAGTGGAGCCAGCCAGTTCAGGAACAAGGGGAAGCAAAACTTTTTTTAAAATTTATCTTTTCTTTTTATTTTTCCCGTTGTTTTTAGTGTCCTTCCTGCTGGGAACACGCCACCTGAACGCGAAATCAAACCTACTCACCGGGTGAAATTGCAGGAGGCGAAGCGGCTGTGAATAAAACGCATCCCGGCTCCGAGCATATAGTCCATGATCTGCGGCTTCAAGCCAGAGGAAGGCTGAGCAGGGTGCGGGGACTTTGGGAGCCAGCAGCGGTTCTGTGTGTGTGACAACCCATTTACACCGTGCGTGCCTGTCTGTGTGTGTGTGTAGGGCAGAGAGAGGCTCCAAACCCAAAACGGGGGAAAGAGGGAGGGGAGAAGGAGGAGGAGAGAGGGAAGCAAACCCGAATAGCAAGAGGAGTTGCGAAGAGGGATGGGATTCGCTGGGGTGGATGTGGGTTTTTTTGGTGGTGATGGAAGCGATTCTCGAGGAAAGAATAACAAATTGTGGGATCTCAGCCGCAGGCAGCAGGAGAGGGGCTTTGCCCACGCGGGTGGAACACAGACAAGACCGCACCGAGGAGCGGGACGCCGCAGCGAGCNAACTTCCAGCCCGCCGGGGGGGGGGGGGGGGGGGGGGGGGGGGGGGGGGGGAGCCGAGACGGGGGGGGGGGAGCCATGGGGCCGGGAGCAGCTCCCGGGGCCGGGGGCACGGCGGGGACAGGGCTCGGCACGGGGGCAGCGCGGCCGCGGGCTGCAGGTGGCGCGGCACCAGCCTCTCCTCCTCATCATCCTCCTCCTCCTGTACCCGCAATCCAGCGAGCCACGGCGGCGATACCGACCGGGTAAGAACATACCTGGCCCCCACCCTCGGCCAGCCCTTTGTTTCTCATCTTTTTATTTCATATTTTCTGCAGCCCTGTTTCCCGCCGGTGCCCCGCATCCTCCCAGGGCAGCGCCGCTCTCCCTCCGACCCCGAGCGGGCACGGAAGGGCTGCAGAGACCCTGGAGCGGGGAAGCGGCTCCTGGGAGCGGCACCGCGGCGAGGAGCGTGTGCGGGGAGAGGGGATGGCCGCAAATGTCCCTGCTCATCACCCGTGTGCCTCTCCTGCCCCGGGTAAGCGGAGCATCGCCCCTCCATTTCCCCTCCATTTCCCCCGCTTCTCGATGCTTCCAGGCTCTTGGCATGGAAATGATGAGCTGGCTCGGTGGAAAAATCACCCTTTTCCTCGCATAGCGGCTCCGGAATGTGTGCGGAATTTGAAGGTGTGTGGGAGAGAGAGGCAGCGCCAGCATTTATGGAGCTTGATGTATTTCCTCCCCCCCCTTCTGGTCCCTCTTCTACACCCGTGCTGTAAGCAGACACGCGTTCGTGGCTAATAAAAAATGCTTTTTTTTTTTTTTTTTTTTTTTCTTTTGCCATNTTTTACTTGTAGAGTGGGGCTGAGAGCTTAGAGCAGATAAACTGAAAGCCATTCCGTGTCAGGGAACAGCGTGCAGACCAACAAGGAGCTTTGGCACCCCTGCAGTGTAGCACAGCTGTGTGCCCCTCATGCTCAGCAGGATCAAGAAGCACAGAAACCATGCAGATTATGTGATATGTGTGCTAGGCAATATGGAGTGAGCCCCAGCCTTACACCAGCACTTGTCTACTGTGCTGTATGTGGTCTTTGAAAGAGATGGTAATTTCTGGGTTTGTATTTAGAAGCTTTTTGTCTTCTTTCTATTGTTTCTCTAAGCACCAGTGTGAAGTATTCGTGTCTGTTTGCCAGTCTGGCAGTTTTATGTTTCCAGAATCTGCCGGGGAAAAGTCGGAAACCGCCGAAACCCAAGATGCCACTGGCATCACATTGGCTTGTTCCTGTCAGCATGTTTAATTATTTTTATGCTAAAGAATTGTGGAATGAGCTGATCTTAGCAATGATTTGCGCTGCTTGGGGCTTTACTGATTTTTTTCTTTAGTGAGGACATAGGAAAAGGGGCGAAGGATGGATGATAGGGTTTGTAAAGAAAAAATCCAGTGTGCATTTCAAGCGTAGTCACTGTTAAATACGTAGACCTATCTATGATTCTTTATGCAGTTATAAGAACAAAAGGTCTCTGCCTCAGGATATAATTTCTCTCGCAGCAACAGGTAGCAAAGGCTCCTCTGCCCCCTTCTCTCCCCTTATCTCCTTCCCTTCAGCTCCTCCTGCAAAAATGCCTGTTTAAAAGGTCAGCCTGTTTATGTAAATATTGCGAGTTTGTAACCAAGACTGCTGCACATCAAGCCTGCAATGACCGTCAAATTGAGTTGGGATTCAAGACATTCAGTAAGGGTACTGTCCATTTTCTAAGACCGGTAAAATCTGGGAGAAAACAAAGGACAGATGTGGTGTGGGACCGGGATGGATCAGCTGCCGGGATGCACATGGGCAGCAGCACCGTCATGGCAGCGTTTGGTACTGCAATGTCCATCGGACCTTCCAATTGCATGTGTGTGAGAGAGACACGCACAAAATGTATAAAAAGAGATTTGCCGGTATGCTAATGCCTTTCTGCTCTTTTCTTCAGGTTTCTTCTTCTCTGTAGTGATGTCCTAGGCTGAACTTGCTTTGCAGCTCCTTCACACCAAAGGTAGCTGAAATCAGCCAAGGAGGATTTTGAATCTGACCAAGCTCACCCTCCCAGTAAAAGAGATTGACTTCATTAGTCTTTGGCTCAGACACTTCATAATAAGGTGGAGTTTCTATTTCATGGTATCCAGAGGTTCAGTGGACAGTCTGGTCTTCATTTCATTGTGCCCTCCTTCCCTCCTTGTCACCTTCTTTCACCTACAGAGCAGGACAACTTGGTTTCCTCAGGTAGTCTCAATTCTTCTGGTTCTTTTCAACTTTAAATTTAAAAATAATATTCTGATATTATTAACTTCATAGAATTATGGAATAGTTCATTTGGGGCGGAGCCTTAAAGATGATCTCATTCCAGCCCCTTGCCACATTCTACTAGAAGAGGCTGCTCAGAAGAGATTATGTCCATTACCAAAAGATTTTAAAAGTTACTTTGGAATTATACACAGATCTCTTCCCATGGTCAACTCCAAGACCTAAGTGCCACCACAGTTTGATTTGAGCCCTTTAAACCTTTCAGAAGTAGAGTCAAGGGGTGTCCAGTGGTGTTAATAATATATGGCCTTAATTTATGATAGTATAAAATCTCATTTTAGGGCAGAGTACTGAAGTCACAAACAATGGAACAAAATGTTCTTGAATGAGGCAGAAAGTTATATCACCACCAAAAATGCTAAATCCAGATTGGGAACCTGTCTGCAGCAGAATCATGTGGGGGCAGAGGGATCACCATCAAATTCTCCCTTCCCAAAAGCCTTGTGGCTCTGAATTAGAGCTCATTAGAGTCCCTTGTCCTGTAAGTCTGCTTTTAGCAGTTGTGTTTATCTGTCATTTTAACAGCTTATACCATAACTTTTTTTTCCTACTTCATATGATCATCCTTTTGATCCTCCTTCTTCCAGAATCTGTTAAATGCTTCTCTTTAACTACTGAAAAATGTGTTTAATTTATTGAGTCAGTTCAGTAGTTACTCTTAGTTTGCAACAGGCAAACCTATTATGCAAACAATACTGTCACGTTCTTGCAGTGCCCTCCTTCTCCCAGCTATAATGAATTCCCTGCATGCTACTCTGCTGTAAATTCTCCATCTAAAAATTCCATCCACTATGTGATGTGTCAGGGGAAACTGTACTTGACTTTTGAAAGTTGGGAGGAGCAGAATGATAACCTACTAAAGTGCCTTGCCCTTAACTGAAATTATGGCAAGTAATTAAAGTTAGAGCAAAAAGATTTAAGCTTTGTACTGCTTACATTCTTAGTGTTTTAACTTGGGTGAAATTTTTTTTAGAAGTCTGATTTTAATGTCAAATTTGCATATTTATCCAGAAAACACAGGGAGTGCTTAATTGCCTGGGTCCAGCATTCATATTTTGCTTGGGAAACAATGTTCACATATTCATGAGTTTCATTTCTAGGTATTGTTTGCACCCATAAATTGACCTGCATATCTAAACAAGCCCTGCATTTGCTCATTATAGAAACAAATATGCCATATTTGGAATTTTGCTTTGGAATGCTATCAGAGACACCTGGTCACAGAGGAGATGCTTCTACTCCACTGGTGCAGTGGGTCTGGCTGAGGTGGAGTTGGTGCTCTCTGAGCAGCCCTCAGAGCTGTGCTTTGCCCTCAGCTGGGAAGGTCCAGGTAACACCCTGGGTTTGGCTGCTGTTGGGCAGGGCTGGCACAGCCTCAACTCTGTCTCTCAACATTCCCTGCCACCGAGGGGCAGGGAGTGGGCACAGCCAGGCCAGCTGCCCCAAACTGACCAAAGGGATGTTCCAGACTGGATGACATCAGCTCAGAGATAAAAGCTAAGTGGGAGTGGAGGATTGGAGAGGAGGATTTGTCATCTACATTTACCTTCCAGAGCAACAGCTCTGTGTGCTGCAGTCCTGCTTCCTAGGAAGAGACCAGACCTTGCTAGTTGATGGGACAGAGAGAGTAAAATCTTCAGGCTTTCTCTTTGCTTGAGAGCACACAGCCTTTCACTTTTGTTTTAGTAAACTGCCTCATCTCAACCTATGAGTTGTTTTCCATCTTATTTTCTCTCCACTGTCCAGCTGGAAGGGGGAGTGAGTAGAATGGCTTGGTGGGCACCTTGCATTAACAGAGATATGATTCACTTGAATAAAATTATACCCACTGAGCTTTTCCTCACTTGCAGAGGAGATTACACTTAGGATCTCCCAACATTTCACCTACAGAAAATGAACCAGTACTATATAATTTTTAAATTTTTTTCCCCAAAAAATCAAATAAATAAAACACATTTGCTTATTCACTTGCCCTGTTCTTTAGCAGCAGGGGAAAAACTTAAATGCTGGGGTTTTTTTAATGCTCTTGCTGTCATTGCAGCACCAGTTTTCCTAGAAAGAATAACCTTTTTGAAGAGGTGGTATTTCTCTGCTGCTTTCAGAAGATATTAATTGCAAGACCTGTAAGCTGAACTCAATAGACAGAGCTAGACACATCTCGGAAGGATAAAATAGCACCTGAGATGTCAAGGCATGAACTTCTCCAGGGCCTGCCAACTCACTGACTCCTATTCTTGAAAGATTTCAGGCTATTCTGTTGAATCTTCACAGCTGCTGTCACCTGTGCCAGGTAGGATGCTGCAAGGTTCTCTCCTTGCACTGCAAATGCACACAGCAGCCTGAAGAAATGACTGTCTGAGAAAGAGTGGAGGGATTTCCTGCCTGTCCTGTGACAGGCTCTGCTTAGAGTTGTTAATTCTTAAGGCATATAAGGCAAGTGATGACTGCCATCACACAGTGCAAGGTAAAATCAGGTGACTTTAAAGTGTTCCCAGCCTTGACATTAAAACTGAATATGTCAACAAAAAACGAGTTGTGTTCAAATCCATGGGACAATGACAATAGCAATGTGCTGCAATATGTCACTGAGTCCATTTTATTCTATTTTTTTTTTTTTAGTTCAGGCATATCTTGGCCATGTTTCAATGATCAGTAGCCATGCAGGGAAAAATACAGGTTTGCCCTTTTTAAAATATCCTCTGGTGCAGTCAGGTGTTTCTTCCATCTAATTGGACATTACAAAATCACAAAAGTCTCTGTTAATTTCAAGAAATATTTGTTGAGAAAAAGATAAAGGAGGAGCTGGGGTTTAAATCATGTTGAAGTGTGGTGGAGATCCCTGTGCATCAAATGCTTGATTTTTTTAAGAAAAATGTATTCAGTTCCTGAGAAGGCCTGTTCTATGAAAGCAGTCCAATCTGTATTTCCAGTAGCTGATATGATGGACATGGAATGGAAGCCTCTTTGCCACCAGCCCTGATTTTGCAAGCAGTGTGAGGAGCACTGACCTCTGCAGATTTGTAGAGGAACTGAGGTGCAATTTTAACGTGCTTGTTTAAATAAAGGAGCCATGCATCTTCTGTTGGATTTTAGTTCCACCTGACCTTAGTGTTGGCACACCGAGTGAGAAAAAATCCTCCTGGGTGGTGCTGTGCTACTTCTGTGTCGTCAGAAAGGAGTCTCTTCCAGACTAGGCCAGGTATTAACACATAAAGTCTCTTCCTGCAGAGTTTGGATCTGAAATGCATTTGAATTAATGGTGTAGGACAGAAGAGCTGAAAAGAATAGAAGACCCCTTAATGAATTTTCTGTAGCACATGTAAAAGAGCAAGACCCACATTAAAAAAAAATTGTTTTCAGAAGGATAATGGAGACAAGTGAAGCTCAGTTGATGCTTTGCAGTGTCAAGGAATTGCACAATAGAAAGGTAGAGTTTTACAAAGTGGCTGTGCTGTGAAGAAAAACTTGTAGAGAATGCAATTTAATGTTTATTAAATAGATTATTTTACAGATATTGGTTCCATTTGATAGTCATTCCCTGAATAACATCTCCTGCATTATCTCAATAAATCTGGTTATCTCTCACAGAAATGAGCTGAGCAAAAGATCTGTAGTAAGTTTTGAAAATAACCTTTGTTATTGTGTGTCATTAACTCATAAGAACCAAGCTACATGGCCACTAATGACAGTGAACAAGAACAATACTGTTTCTTGACTGTTTCTTGAACATTCTGTTCCATGCATTTCTGGTCTCTAGCCTGCACTAAAAATACAGCAATTTTACAAACATTTCTCATTTGCCCAGGCTATGGAGTTAATGAGATAAAGAAAGCATGTAGAATTTGTATGGATGAACTCTCTTTGCCTAATTTCCAACTCAAACATAACAACATGAAAAATAAGTGACATATGAATAAAATTGTGTATTCCTTTTTTTTTGCTTTTCACAGTTCTTGTCTTGCAGCAGTCCGGGTTGAGTCATTATGGCACACAACAGGTAAGTGTCATGTCAGCAGCAGTCATCACCTCTCTGACATTTCTACTGCCTCCCATCTGCTGGGGGGTGAGGGCAGGAAGGTATCAGCTTCTCTTCTCAGTCACAAAGGAAAGGAGGCAGTAAAAAAAAATGCCTCTTCTATCATTTATTTGATTACGTTCTCCGTTTGTCAGAGCAGTGGAGCACAAAGCCCACATGGATTTTGTGAGGCACTCTGGCTTGTAAGCATACATTTAAAATTTCAGCAGATGAGGATGGCTTCGTGTCTTTAGCATGTGTTTTGCTGAATCACATGCCAGCAGGAATTTATACTTTTAAAATGTTGCAAAATGCCTTTACCAGAGAGCCATATTTCAGTTGCATTTCTTCAAATGAGATTGGAGAGAAAGTAAATTAAATCTCAGAACCTGGTTCAGAAAAGCAGAGCAGCTGCAGGAGATGGGTAGCAGCATTTATCGATGTTTAACGATTTCAGTGAAGCTTAATTCTGAAGTTATGCAGGTGGAGATTAACTTGGGAAGCTAAAAAGTCTTTATCACTTTGGCAAGGGGCTGTGGCACCCCAAGCCTGTGCTGTGCAGTGTGGATGTTATCGTGCAGCACTCAGCTTGCTCTGGGTGATTGTAGGTTCAGCTCCCACTTGGGCACACAATTTATAAGGATCACTGAAGGATCCCATCACGGCCTGAATCCTCCCCCACACTGCCTGCTGTTGTATCTTATGCTCTGACCCTACTGGGGCAGGAATTTTTTGGTTAAGGAGTCCTGGCTCATTATCAGTTTGCTCATGAGGCCCCTGCAGAGCTCCAATGCTGCCTTGTAGCACCACGGGAGCACAGCAGGAGAGGAGATCCTGCTGGTCCATGGAATGCCATCACACAGCCACTTCTACCCACACAATCACCTGCCTGTAGCTAAGACATTATTTTATGTTTTCTATTAAAAAAAATCTTTAAAATGCATGAAAATCCAAGATGATCTGGAAATACATATTTTTCACAATGTCGGCAAAATAGGATTGTGAAATTGTTCCTGATTTGATTGCAAGTTAGAAGTAATTTGAAATATCCATGTTTTTATTCAGGACGTTAGCTAATAATCTCAGTTGTCAATGAATATTTGGGTTTCTGAATATTTCTTTTATAGAACCACATTGGGTAAACAGACACTTATTGCTGAATCAGATCCTCTGAACTGAGCCTTGCAGATTGCTGAATTAAGCCTGAAAAAAAAACCCAAAAATTTAACTCTAGGTTGGAAAAAAATTCCTTCTTTTCATGGTCATGTTCTATTGGCCAATTTCTGGCAGATTTTACAAGGCATTCCACTGCCAACTTGAAATCAACTTCAATTGTAAATACATTCAAGGATTTCATTTAAACTGTACTTAAGATAAACCTGCCATTAAACTGAAAAGTAGGGGGGAAAAAAACAAAAACCACAACCAGGACTCAAAACCTCCACTTCTTCCAAACTGCAGAATTCTTAAAATAAAAAATCCCCTTCACTTTTAGAAGCTTGTAAAGAAATGAACTTTAGCAATATGAGCTGATGGTCACCAGATATTAGGGAGTTTTTCAATGTTAATTATTTTTATAGAAATACAAGATAAATGTCCTCCAGACATTTTTTTTGTATTTCATTCAGTTCATGTTTGCACGTAGATGGTCTTGCTCTGCAAGGTACCACATGCAACAGTTAATAAAAAGGTGTTTAATTGTCCTGGTTTCAGTTGGGATAGAGTTAATTTTCTTCTTAGTAGCTGGTACAGTGCTGTGTTTTGTCTTTAGAATGAGAACAATGTGAATCACACACTGAGGGTTTGGTTGTTGCTCAGCAACCCTTACCCTAAGTCAAGGATTTTCCTTATATTATTATTTAATTTATTTCAGTTATTAAACTGTTCTTTTCTCAACCCATGGGTTTTACCTTTCTCCAGCTCTTCTCCCTGTCCTGGAGAGGCTGGGGAGTGAGTGAGCAGCTGAGTGGTTCTTAGTTGCTGGCTGAGGTTAAACCACAACACTAATAAATAAAGTAATGTTTTATGCTTGTCACAGGTAATTTTTTAGTGGTGCACTTTACAGTGGATTAGCCAATTTCTCTTCCTGTAGGGCTGTAAAGTTGGCAAGTGGCAAAGGAGAACTCTTCTGCATAGTCTATCAGTGAGTCTGCTGTTTATAATAGTACTGGGAGTACTTTCCATTTGCAAATCAGCAGTTGGAACAATGAAGTAATTTTAAGTTATGCTGTTTCTGAATGTGCTTATTGCACAGTGATTACTGCATCATCAACTGCAACATCTTGCAGTGCTGGAAAATGAAAATAATTATCCTAACAAGTTTCCTACAGGATTTTTCATTCAAGTTAACAAAAGGACATGCAGATTGATTCTGCTAGTTTCTCCGTGAAAATCGACTTCTACATCCAAAACTCTTCTGCTCTTTCCCATGCTGGACCTCACTCCATCATTCCCAGTCCCTCTACCTCCTCCCCCATTGCTGAGAAGCACAGGGATGTGCTGTGACTTCACTGGGGGTTGTGGTCAGCCCCCAACTCCTTTCTGCTGCTCCTTTCTCCTCACACTTTTTCCCTGCTCCACTGTTGTGTTTTCCACAAGGGAAGTCATCCCAGTCACCCGGAACACCTCCTCTCCCTCCTTCTCCACTGACCTCAAACTCTGCTGGGCTGTATCTCATCATCTTTGCCCTCATTCCTCTGCCTGTCCAGAATTTTTTCCCCCTTCTCAAACACAGTTTCAGAGACACCACCGACATTGCCGATGGGCAGCTTTGTCTATGCCTTTTCCTGGAAGGGAGAGGGAAGAGTAAAACAGAAGGGGAATTGACTTTCCCAATGAACTCATCACTACGTGAAGAGACACCTTTGCCCAGTTCAGATTTTGTGTTTACCTAATTCTTCTTATGAGACTTGCCTGCATTTCTGCCTTTGCTCAGGTGCACATACGTTTTCTTGAAATGGATCAAATGCATAAAAAAATATTCCTGAGTGCTTTCTGAGGCACTGTCAAAATCTATATGTAAATAGATGTTTGGTTGGATACATTTCAATTTTAAGTTTTTTTACTCTTCTCTTTGTAGGCATAACTTGACAAATAATACCTGTAAGTAATCCTGTAGTTTTCCCTGTGTTACACTGTAAGAATAACCTGCCTACCTTAAATAAGCTTAGGATAATTTTCTCCATGGTTCTTGTCCAAGTACTTCTGCCATGAGTATCCATCCAGGTTAGATGCCTCAGGAGGAAATGGGGCAGCAGATGAGAAGCTGAGGCTTGTGGTGAACCAGTTGTACAAGAAATACTTATAAAATAAGGGAATAAATGAGCCACAAACAATAATAGTTTCATTTCAATGTGTGTCCTGTCTCATCATCAGCAAAGGTGCAACTACTCAGATTTCCTTGTGATCTATTTATGCTGTTTTTCCAAACCCATAAATGCTTTAACATCCATTTCAATAAGAACACAATAAATTCATTTATCTTATAGTTCTTCAAAGGAAAATTTAGAAACATGAGACATAAATTCTCCTTGGCACTACAGTTATATCTTTGACACACACCACCATGTATTAACCCAGCTCTCTTTTCATGGTAGTTGCTTTAGCTTTTGTAGGGTCTCTGTGGTAAAAAGCTTCAATATATTTGTAACCTTATAGTAGAGAAAAAGAACAACTACTGCCAGGGAGACCTTTGAAATCAGTACAAAATCACATAAGTTCATGTCTCTGTCATCAACCATTCCATGGGAAAAACAGCTGTTTATTTTAAAACCCCAACTTATTAAAAAAATGATAGAGTCCAAATTGTCAATTCTAATGACGAGTTTGGTAAGGAACATAGATAAACAGATTCTCTATTAGATGTTAACTTGAAGGTCCTGCAGTAATTGTTAAAGGGTTTGAAAATTAATATATAGCACATGCATATTAAAGAATTGTAGAATAACAAAAAAAAAAAAAAGGAATTGAAAAGCATAGCCATCAAACTCACTCTGTCTGTAATCTCTGTACTTACATGCACTATTTTATACATTCAGGTGTCTCAAAAAATTAACTGAGATTGTTGCAGAAATTTGTCATTTCAGCTGACAGATCCAGCAACTCGTAAAATTTGTCCATGAAGAGGGAAGAAAAGAGAGCCACAGTTGAAAACAGAAAGCCTTTGAAATAGGCTTTTGAAATAAGTGTGTTATCTCCATCCTCAGCAAAAATAGTTGAGGGGTTTTTTGCTGACCACAGGTTGATAAAATTGTAGTGGATAAAATCCCACATTGGTATTGGATCAGAATAATTGATTTTGTCAGAAGTAGATGGATTAAAGCAACTAAGCACCTGGCACACCTTGGGCACTGAAATTAAAACCTTGAAAAACACACTAATTTAAATTCACCAAAATGTTTAGATTAGCACATGAGCATTGTGCTGGGCACATTAGGGAAAAATCAACTTTTTGTAGGAAAGTCATACACTGAAACTAGACAAACCCATTTACCAGTTGGTCAGCCAAGGTACATGATTTTTGCAATCACTAGTAAAAAATACCCAAAACTATTATTAGTAAAAGTCTCAGGCAGACTCAAAGACTGAGAACGAATCCTTCAACACATCACAATATTCCCAGGAAATGTCTAAGGTGGTAACTGCACATGGTCAATCCCCCCTTCCCTTCCCAAATCCTTGAAGAAGACCAAAGCTGCCAGCCTTGGGATACAGAGGAATATGGGGAGGGTAGGCCTAGTGCCAAAGAAAACAGGAGGTACTAGAAAGTCCTTTTTTATGGAAAAATTTCCACTGTTTTACTAGTGAAGGTTTTCTGTAGCAAGTACAAATCTTTAGCTATTAAACAATTCCAAGATTATTGTGACTAAAGCCAGAAGCCATTGCTGGGTCTTTATGTGTGCAACAGTTTTTTGAGCTTGGCAAAGTGTGGGATGACACCTTTTGCTGCTGTGATGCTAAATCTGTAACACAATGCTTAACACCACAGGGTTAACCTCTTGCTGTTAGGTGAAGAACCTTCTAATCACAGCTGTAGCTTCTTCCCAGATTTATGCTCCACATTCTGAAGGTCAGTAGCCCTCCAGGATGGCCCACCAAAGCCCCGTGGTTGTATGGCAAAACAAGTAAGAACCACCTGCTCACCATTTGTATTAAAACAGCATTTTTACAGCAGTGGCTGAGAACATCTGACAGTGGTGGTGCTGTAATGGTCTGGGCACTGCTGCAGAACAGTCACATTTTTATAAACTTGATGGAAAGATTAGGTGTCAAATTTAATAGACTCTCTGGCTCTTTTTCTATTATTCTATGCCATGGGCCCTCTCTCTGCTTTGAAGTAGGATATTTTTTTCATTTGGTGGTGGCAATAATTCAAATGTATAAACCACCACATATCATTTAATATAATTTGCATTGACTGGCAGGTTTAAAGCTAACATGTATTAATGAATTTTTGAATATGTAATACATGTGATACAGACAGATAAGGGCAAAAAATCTTATTAGTATAAAATAGAGAAAGCTGCATTTGGATGAACAAAAGTTTCATTTCTTCTGCGCTGGAAGATTATAAAAATTGGGTATTACTGCACATTTAAAGAAAACAATATAAATGTTCTTCTTATTAATCAAAAGTAGATATTGAACTGGCTAGTCAGAGCCTGTACAGGGTCTGTGAGAGCAGTCTCTCTTCTTGGCTCACAGAAGCCTTTCAGATTTGATTACATTCAAGTTGAGCTCACAGGAATCCTGTGTCACGATGTTGATGCTGGCTTCTATATAATGTTTATGTATCCAAGACTAAAATACTTTACTGGGAATGAACTGTCTCTGACTAAACTGCCAGAGAGAAGGATCTGGGAGATGTTTCTGTATGACTTTATGATCAGAAAATAATTAATAAATTGGCAGCTGGACAGTCACCAGGGCTGGATGAAACTATGTCAAAAATTTCTTTAAGATTTGGAAGAAAACATGGTAAGGCACTGAAGAACCCTTCAGAAGTAACACTTCAGCTTGGCAGGGTGTGGGTACTGTTCTGAACCTTTCAACAGAGCCATGCTTCAGAATAAAAACACTGCATAGACCTAATGAAAGGAAAAATATCCCAAGGGTAAGGAACAAGTGGAAAGTTGAAAGATGAAAATACCCTGCAGGTAGAACATTAAAAGTGGTGAGTGTCTGAACAGTTGATTGGAAAAAAATCTGGTTGGAAAACATCTAATGGGAGGACAAGGCACAAGTGAAAATGCTTCAGCCTCTTAAGCATCTCTACAACTTAGAAAATAAGGTGGAATAAGAGGAAAGTTCTTGCTAAATGATTGTTTGTTAAAATTGAAAATATCAACTTTCTATATTTCACAACTTCTAGGTTAAATATGACCTTCTCAAAGAGGGAATCATGCTCACCCCTTGTGGTTCCTGTCTTTACCTTCAGTGACCTCCTTCACTGTCCACAGATATTTTTAAGGAATCAGAGGAAAATAATCAGTTTCTCATGAAACAAAAGAGAGAAAGTATTTTTTTTCCCTGGCAAAACATTGAATAATTGAGTTTATTGAATTGAGCTTACAAAAATCTCTGCAGCATAAGGGCTGAGCAAGGTCAGAAGACACTTGACAGCAGAAGTGCCCCTGACCCTATTACTTACAATGGTGCAGTATTTCATGTACAGCTTTTTTGGTCATGTTACATGTTTCATCCACTGAGCTAAACCTTCATTGAGACTGGCCCATCCAACCATTGCCTACAGTTTCACAGACTTGATTCTAGATAAGGTGAAATTTTCCTACACCTTAAAAAAACAAAATAAAGCTGTTATAAGGGAGTGCAGGTGGAGCTCATTTGGGGTAATGAGGTTCTAAATGGATATTTTGGAAACAAAACACTCATTGTAACCTGACAGCTCACCAATTCACACTCTGTTCCTAAATGGTTTGGGTTTTTTTCTGTTGGAACTCAAGTGGAAATGAAGATTTCTGCTGGTGGTGGTGGTGCTTCGGCAAGGGAGGTACAAATTAAGTCAGCTGCGATTCAAACAGGAATATTCACTTGTTTCCCCTTTTTTGTGCTTGAGCTGCTTCCTGCCTACCCCTTTAGTAAGAGGAACAAGCAAATGGGTTTGGGACCTGGAATTTTGGAAATTTTTAGGAATAAAAATAACAATTCTGCCATAGCAGCTACACACAAGTCTTAAACTCAGGATTCGGGGGGCTAAAGTTCAGAGTTCACCTTGTATTGACTGTTTAAATGCATGGTTTGTGTCCATCAGGGTAAGAAATACATGGTGAGGAGGGGAACACAGATATTGTGACAGCTCCTGGGTGAAGAAATTTAACATTAAACCACCCAGGACACAGAGTTCTCTACACAGGCACTTCAGTGGGGCTGCTCTTTCCAGCAAATCCTACTGACTCCTTTTTGGGCTGGTAAATATATCATGGTCTTCTGGCCTCTGGCACTACTTGGTCTAATGAGGCCTTCTTTGAGCTATAAAATTCTGTATTTTATATCACTGGGTATAGAATAGATTCCCAAACATCTCTAGCTGTTTGAATTCCAAGACGTCAGCTGGAGTGACTCATCTTATTTCCCTGAATGACAAAAAGAGGGGGAAAAGAATAGGAAGATGAGAGAAGTGCAGAAACAGCTGCAAGGAAACAACTATTGTGCAAAGCATCCCTATGCCATGGTCCTAAATTCCAGTGTGATGCAATGGGCTGTGGTTATTCCCCCTGCAAGGAAAAATGGAGATGGAGACCAGAACTACATGATGCAAATTTTACAGCACAAATAAAAATATTTACCTAAAAAACTGGGCAGTAACAAGACGTGGGATTGATTAAGGGTAATACATCAGCTATGTGCACAATGTCTGGTAGCAGCAAGAAGGGAAATAATAAAGGTTTTGGTATCTGTCTCTAGAAGTGAAATGTATCAATGAAAAGGTAGATACAGAGCAAGAGCAAAGCCTCATTGTCTTTTCTTTTTTAGTACTTTACATAAAGACTATGAGAAGCTGGAAAAGATTTTAAAAAGGTTCTTAAACAAGCATTGGAAACAAGGAAATGCCTCATAAGGAAAGAGAAACCAGGCTCTGCAAATATCCACAAAGGAAACTGAGACCTCAGATAAAAATATAGGTTTAAAAATACCCTAAAAAGGAAAAACAGATGCCAGTGTAAGGTAAAGTATTTAATACAATGACAGCTAGTTGAAAAACAAGATATAAGAGTTTAAATGAAGGTAGAAGTCAGCAACTTGAAGTAATTTGGATGGAATTAGTACATTGATGAAGAGCTGTTGCATGCTGCAGAGTAAAAAACGTGGTGCATCAACTCAAAGGAGCACTCAGCTACTGAACAGAGGCAAGTTGTGCCACAAAACAGCTTTAGGAAGTAAATAATTTTATCATCCCATCTTGAAGATAACCTATCCATGCTAACAAGTTCAACAAGTGTTCTTTTTGGAATTGATTTTATTTCACTTTGGGGATGCAGAAAATATGCATGATAAAATCTGCAGTTCAACAGCAAACTCCTTCCCTAAAAAAAAATTTTAGGACCTGCTCTAAGAGATACCCTTACAGTAAAACTTATCCAAGGGGATGGTGAAGATGGGGCAGAATAGTTGGACTTAATACAATGTTACAAAAGCAGACTTCACCTGAAATGTCTGTGCACAGATTTATGGCATAAAGATAGTCCTGAAGAAAAGCATCTTCATTATACAGAGAGTACTTTTCTCTAGCTGCTGCTGCACATAACCAGATAGTCTTGAACAAGAAAGAATGCTTTTTTTTTATTTTTAAAGGAGAGCTCAGAGGCATTAAAGATTCTGAGAGGGAAACAGGTGAACATCTCTCCTGCCTTTTAAAAAGAATTGATTCCCAAATGGATGACTTGGTTAGCTTTCTTCTCAGGTGTTAAAATTTCTAATCCAAGATCAGCAAGTAGCAGAACAGAGGTTAGAGAAGGAAGATGAGATAAAGGCTTCCTGGTTTTAGTAATAATGAACACTGAGGAAAAGCAATGGTACGGTGCAGTTTCCCTCTGGAGCTGGAACACAGCCTTGCAGAGCTGTTTGTGGTGACAGAAGAGGGTTCTGATGGGGTGGGAGAAGCAGAAGGGAGCACTTTCCCTTTTCTTCCCATAAAATCTGCCCCTTTGACTCATGGAATCACAGAATGGTTTAGGTGGGAAGATGACCCTAAAGCCCATCTAGTACCACCCCCAATCATGGCCAGGGACACCTTCCACTATCTCAGGTTGCTCCAAGCCCTGTCCAATTTGGCCTTGGACCCTTCCAGGGATGGGGCAGCCACAGCTGCTACGGGCAATCTCTTCCAGTGCTTCACCACCAACCATGGTAAAAAATCTCTTCCTGATATCTCTCCTGAATCTACACAGCTTTGGTTTAAAGCTGGAATGGCTTTAAAGGTCTGTTCCCATCTTTCTAAAAACCTCCTTCAATAAGTTTTCGCCAGAGCCCTCTCTTCTCCAGGCTGAACAATCCCAACTCTCCCAGTCTTTCCTCCCAGCAGAGCTGCTCCATCCCTCTGAGCATCCTGGAGCCTCCCCTGGGCTCTCCAGTATCTCCACATCTTTCCCATGCTGGTCCCCAGGGCTGGAGCAGCTCTGCAGGTGGGGTCTCACCCGAGCAGGGCAGAGGGGCAGAATCCCCCCTTTCCTTCTAACCACACTGGGGGATCAGCCAGGATACAATTTTGGCTTCCTGGATTGTGAGTTTGCATTGCTGACTCACATCCAGCCTTTCATCTACAGCATTCCCAAGTCCCTTTCCCTTTCCCAGGGAAATTCCACCTGCTCATCCCCTCTCGGGTCACAGGGCAGGAGCCTCCTGCAAAACACAACCCCAGCTGCAGTGGAAGCTGGAAGTGTTTAATCTACAATGGCTGACCCCTGGCACCAGGGAGTTTTGTCACCTGGCTTCACTTTTTAGAGGTAAATTGGTACTCCCTGGACTTGTCCTGACATCTTGAATGTAAATTGTTTTCTGGTTTTTGTGAAGTTTTGATTGATCCCTTCTTCTAATATGTGAGTTTGAAAAATCTGAATGCAGGCACAGTCCACAGAAGGCAGCTTACTGGTTGGAAGGCTCTGGACTTAAGATGCTGCCCACACAAGTGGAAAAAGAAAAGTTTGACCTCTTGTTAGGTTTTATAGAATAGCTACACCATTTAAGTGGGTGGGGGGAAGATTTGAAGGAAAATTTGGAACACTCAAAGTGGTTCTGTCTGACAGCTTGCCTTTACAAAGGCATTGTGGGGGAATGAAATGTTGAGATTTTAAAATTAAAGCCATGATTAAACATTTTAGGCAATATCACTGTAAAAAAAGAATACCTGATTTTGTACCTTGTTAGACAAAGCCAGATCTCCTGGGACTTTAACATCCCTACACAGAATGTAGGAATTCATATCATTTTCATATATTAAAATTGGTTTTATATCAATAGTGTTGCACTTCCTATTACAAAACAAATGTGATCAGCATCAGCAACAAAAAGCACCATCTGCTACAAAAATGGAATGTATGCCATAAGACCATAAAGTAGTCTTTTAATAAGTGATTAATACATATTAATGCTTCAATAGATGTTAATGTATGCTAATAGGGTGAAGGGGAGACACAGACTATGAATTCTCATGGTTTGCACTACTCATTGATCAAAATAGGACCCTTAGTTTTTAGACTATGCATATAAATTTTCTCTTCACTTCAAAAGTGGAATTATGTTTCTACCTGAATCAATAGAAAATAATGTTTCCTTGTCAAAGCTGTAGTGACCATCTCCAGATAAACATCCAAGCTTGGAAAATCTTCCATCTGTATTCCCATTCAGCATTCAGAAGGAGGGCTATGTCTGATTAGTGTCAGGTTGGGAGGCTGGACTGAATCAAAGGGGATCTCCTGCCATTCTGTAGGCTTGGGTTTAAATACACAGTTCCTCTTTTGGGCATTTCATTTCTCAAGCAATGACAGCTGTGGGATAAGAAGAGGTGGAGTGGAAAGCAACTGCCCACTTTTGTAGCCTTAATATCCCATCAATTAACTTACTGTAAAAAATTAATGGATCAAATTTTAATGGACTTGGCCCTTCTAAGGGGGAGAAAGAGGTTGATGAAGGAAAAAAGTGTTTACAACTCCTTCATGAACAAAAAATGGATGGCATTTCCTGGGAAGCTCTCCGCAGGGATAAAGGAGCTGGACAGAGCTGACAGCCCTTTAAAACATTTTTCTTACTGCACAAACCCCTTGATTCCCATGTGCAAGTAACCAAGAAAGAAAGGCAGCAAAGCAGCATGACTGAGTAAGAGCCACCTGGTCACACTGAATCATGAGAGGAGAATGTACAGGCAGTGGAAGCAGGGGCAAAAATCCCCTGGATTTTTGAAGAAAGTGGAAAGAATATAGGAATATGGTCCAAGAGTGTAAGGAAGGGATCAGGAATAGTAAAGCATGTTTGCAGCTAAGTTTGACAAAGAATGTGAATAATAATTAATAATAATGATGTCTTCTACTAGTAAGTTGGGCAGAAAAGGAAGATTAACAAAGATGCATCCCTGCCTTGCACCCCCTATAACTTGCAGAGGAGGGCTGGTGACAAATGGTATGGAGAAGGCTGAGGTACCCAACAACTGTTCTTGGCTCAATTTTAAATGGTGATCCCACTCCTCACACTTCTCAAATCCCTGAAAGTGAAGTCAGAAACCAGGGGAAGAAATCTCTCCTATCATAAGTGAAGATCAAGTCTGAGCTCATCTGAAGAGCACAGGCAGAGCCAAATCTGTGAGGCCCAGTTACAAGCATCACTGTGTCCTGGGAGAAGTGGAAGATGTAATTTCTAAGCAGTTCTCTCCATCATATTTGAAGAGTCCTGGCCTGGTTCTAGTCCAGACAGGGTTAATTTTTTGCCAGGAGGGGCACAGCAAAGACCCTGAAGTTATTCTTTACCGACTCACATCATTGCCAGGTGTGGGGGAATGGGAGTCTCTCCTGGGGCACAGGGATTCCTCCTGGTGGAGACAACACGGCTGAGGGAGCCATCTGGTATTGTCTGTTTTCAGGGAGTTGTTTTGTGTGAATCATTTCTTTTACCGTCTGTCATCAGTACTGTTACTTTTAGCATCCTTTATCTCATCACTGTTTGCAGCACCTTGTTCTGATCTCAGCCTACAATCTTCACTTTTTCCCCCTCCAGTTGCCCTCCCCAGCTGGCAGGTGAGTGGTTTGGAGAATTTTGGAGGAGGCACTGAACTGGGGAGCACCATTTTTACTTGTGGACATCACAACAGTCATATGAAGTCTGCAGTTACAGGAAAAAGGGAAACAGCACTAGACTTTTGTCTCTTTTGCTGCCTTATATTGAGAGACTTTAATCTTATTTTGATATGAAGCTTCTGTTTTCTGGTGGCTTTCTGTGTAGAAGAGGACTGTGGTAAAATATTTAATTACACTTTCGAAATTCCTGCACAAAGAAATTCCAAGTGCGGTTTCTTCAGGGTGCAGGTTTCACACAACACAAAATAAATGTGTAAATTTAGAAATGAGAAAATATTGCTGTTGTAGTTTGAGGTCCATTGTCTTAGCAAAGTTATGAAGGAAGAAAAACATGACTTTAAATGTACATGCTGCAGTTTGGTCAGACAAAATGTAATTTTGGTATAACTTTCAGCATTGATTCTTTCTCTGGATATTGATATTATGAGCTAGTCAGAGAAGGAACAGAAAAAACACAAAATTTCAGAAGATCTAGCATCTCTAGAAGTCCAGGACTTAGCTGGGATTAATTCAGAAATCTTTAAATTTTCAGTTGCTCTCAGTGTGTCAGACAGATAGCACATACCACATCTGGATAAAGCTGCAGCTACTGCTTCCTTTGTTCTTTTAAGCATATTATATTTTTTAGAGCAACAGAACATGGCAGAGTACTGAAGGAGAGGATAAAATAGATACTCGAGGTTATCGTTTGCAAACACTGCAGTAAAAGATCTCGTCCCAAAGGGCAATATTAAGCCCTGTCAGTGGTACTGGTAACCTAATTAACCATGAATGCCATTCAAATGCAGCAATGTCAATTTGCATTTTCCTCCTTATGTACTGATAGGCCTGGGAATGCTGGAAATAAATATCATCTTTAAGGCTGGATTCCTACATCTTATATTTGCTCTGCAAGCTGTTAAATTCTATTTGACCAAAAAGGCATATAAAAGGACACATGGAACAGTTTTGTTGTTTGTTGACACATTGTAAAAGAACCATATACTCTTTTTTTTTTACTTTCCCCAAGAAGATTTATAGAGTTACTGACATTACTAAACAAATAAAAGAGAGTCATAAAGATTCTTCATAGTTCTCTTCCCCAGAATCTGTAAAGAAGAAAAATAATTATTTATCATTGAAATTTCCTTGCAAAATTATGTAGGTTGTGATTTGTTTCTCTTACAGATAAAAGTGGCCTTGAGGAAAAATATATTGTGCCCTTTAAAGTTCTTTTTAAGGGTATTATCCTTTCCATTTGTGAGAACTTTGGTTCTCTCTTTTAATTTATTATGGGATGAGGTCCTCATTTCTTGCACCTTCTCATTTGAAGGTTTGTAAGAATTTTCAGCCTTCTGTGTGGACTAAAGGCTTTTTTTTCATGTGAATATTTAAAATGAAGTTTTTTTGCTCTTCTGTGGCACCTAATTTCCTGAGTTTCATTTTCTGAAGATTTAAGGTGTCTACAATGATGGGGAAGGGTCTGGAGGGGAAGACTTATAGGGAGGGCACTTGATCTGCTCAGTCTGGAGAAGAGATTGAGATCAGACCTCACTGGGTTCTGCAATATCCTTACGAGGGGAAGAGGAGGGGGATCTCTTCTCTGTCATGGCCACATGACAGGACTGAAAGGAACATCTGGAGCTGTGTCAGGGAAGGGTTTAGGTTGGATATCAGGAAAAAGTTCTTCCCCAGAGGGTGCTGGGCACTGCCCAGGGAATGGGCATGGCCCCGAGGCTGCCAGAGCTCCAGGGGAGTTTGGATGATGTCCTCAGGGATGCACAGGGTGGGATTGTTGGGGTGTCTGTGCAAGGCCAGGAGTTCAACTGAATGATCCTGGTGAGTCCCTTCCAGCTCAGGTTAGTCTGTCATTCTGTGATGCTGCGGTTCTGTGATTCTACGATTCTGTGGTTCTAGGGTTCTGTGATACTACTACTACAAACTCCTGCTGCTACAGACATAACTACTTTCCTTACTACTGCTAAAGAAAGATCTGCCTCACTTGAAGGGATGAAAAAATGGACCCATCAGGCTCAGCTCAAAGGTAAGGTGGTCAGCAGTAAGTTAAAATTTGTGCTCTGGGTTTCCCAGCTGCCAGCTCTGGTCATGGCCACAAACTCTGCTGCTGGTGGGGCAGCCCATGAAACAACAGCCCACGAGAGGGACTTTCAAGCCCAAGGCTGGAAGGTCTCATTGTCTGTACTGTCACCCAACAAACAAGGCTAGAAAGGCCCACAGAGTCTCATCTGATCCCACCTCCCTGCTCCAGCAGGGCCATCCCAGAGCACACAGCACCAGATTGTCCAGATGGTTCTGGAATATCTCCAGTGAGGAAGACTTCACACCCTACCTGGTCTCTTTCAGTGCTTGGTCAGTGCACTGGAAAGTTCTTCTTCATGTCCTGGTGAAACTTCCTGGGCAGCAGGTCCTGCCTGTCCCTCTTGTGCCATTGCTGGGCCCTACGGAGCAGAGCCTGATCCATCCTCTCGACAGCGACCCCAAAGACCCTGAATTCTCTCTTTTCCTTTCAATGAACACACTTTAGATCTCACTTGTGCTCCAGCAGACTTGTCAATTAATGGATTCTGCAGGGAAGGTGATGCTGAGTGAAGCATCTCAGAGCTGAGTGGTTTGAGGGACGTGTGAATGCCTGCAAATTTATCTCTCAGGTTTCTCAGTATAATGGGCTATAACTCAGTGCAGGTACAGTATCAAAGTCTGTTTCTCTTGGAGAAAGTGAGAATAAAATCCGGGAGACTTATGGAACATAAAATGCCTGTTTATATCCCTGACAGCTGTCTGTGCTGCTCTCCATGTCTGAAGTACGTGCAGATATCCATTACCCAACTGAGCTGCACTTTCTGGGGCAGGCATTTGCTGTTCCATGCAATTAAGCCATGAGGAAAAAAGGAGCTTTTAGTCATGTATTAATAAGCTCTCAGTTCTTTGCTTACACACTTAAGCAAGACGGGAAGCAGGAAAAACAAACCCTTAGAGCCTCAGCACATTCCCTGCACTGGTCTTCACATGTTTGTACTTGGACTGAGTACAAGGCAGGTGGCTGATGAAGACAATGTAAACAACAATAATGCTGTTCTGAGCTGAAATTGGATTGAAAATCCTTCATTTAATTTGAAATTAAAATTTTCTCTTTTTTTTTCTTTTTTCTTGGACAAGAAAAACATGACATTTCATAACAGTTTATATTTTCAAACTTTTATGAGCCTCTTTGCAGTTTAGAACCTTGAAACATTCTGCATGAACTTCACAACATAACTTTATGTAATTCCATAAAGAAGTCCAGAATTGCTTGTCTTTCTTTTGTAGCTTTTTTTGTAGCATGAGAATTGAGCAAAGGAGACACCTTATTTTGGAAATAACTACAAATCATCCTTACTTTTTTCTTACAGTACAACTAAATCTGCTGATAATGCTCTCCAAATTTACAGATTACCAAAAAAATAATGAAGTTCATGCAGTTTTTCTCACCGGCATCTCTTAATGAGGCTGCTTTAAAATAGGCAGAAATGCCATCTGCTGCTACACACAAGAATCTCCCTCTCTCACCCCTGGGTAAAAGGGACTCATTATGAAGCACCAGCATCTGTGTTTGTAGCAAAACAGTAAATTTGGGGTTTAGTTACTAAAGCAGTTAAGTGTAGCCCACAGTTTGGATTTGCCTTTGTTGGGAATTTAGCCACACGTGTGGATGCTCCTCTGCTTCCATCAGCAACCAATTTGCTGACAAGAGTTTACATTGTACACAATAACATAAGGGGAAAGACTCTACCCTGTCACTACCAGGCTCTTCTGCAGAGATGTTTTTATGTAACATGTTTAGGTGAGAAAGAGATTTAACCCAACAAAGGTCCTTTGTAGTCTTCTGTGAAGGCATCTAAGAACCAAAGAAATGCTAAGTACAGAAAAAAAGACAAACACAAAGTGCACACAGCAGATTTGATTCTACCACAGCACTTCCAGCAGCTCCAAAGAGGAATATAACTTCATATTTTCTCTTGAGCAACTTGCTGATTTTTGTAAAGACTTTACTTAGCCATTTTCCTAAATTTACCATGATAAACTCAAAACACATCTCTCTAGGAAGGAAAATCAAGTACCTAAGCCCAGCCTGTCAGCTCCTCTATTGCTGCTGGTTCTGTTTTATTCATGGGAACACCTACCCCTGCTGCCATCTCATCTGTTGTCTCGCTGGAGTTCCTTCTCAGAGCACAGCAGCAAAATCTCAGCCTTTACTGGCAGATAAAGTGTTTGCTCACACACTGTACAGTAATCACCTAGTTAGGCAAGCTTCTGTCTTCTAGTGCCTTTTCATTGTCAAAACACAGACTCTTCAGGCTTGTTGGATGAACTCACAGAAAAATGTTGTACTGCCTTTTGCTTAGTTAAAATTTCCCTACTGAATAAAAGCTCTCCAGTACCAGAAACATCATAAACAGTGAAAAACTATGTCAGTTTTACTTAGCCTCAATCAGACAATAGTATTGATTTAAGAATTTGGTGTAAGGACAAGTGGTTCACTTGTAAGAACCTATTTCTCACTAGAAAATGAATTGATTTTGTTACTGAAAAGCAGAATATATGTTTTGTTGAACATTTGAAAATTTCATTTATCAGCTACATACCACAGCAAAAAACAAAATTGCTGATAAAGAACTAGATTGAGTTAGATGGTTTAAAGACACAGCAGTATGAATCTAGGCCTAAGTTCAGAAGATATTTTCAAGGCACACAACTTGATTAAGGTGCCACCTGCACCTGTCAACTTTTCCATCTCTCTCTTAAGTGATCGCTGTGGTCCTTGGTCACTCACATGCAAAGCAAAAGTAAGGACAAGGAAATACAATGCAGAGGGATGCAGCAATATTGGGAGCCAGGAAAGAGTAACACAATGAAACTGATCTTGGAAAATGTCAAGTTAATATACCTAAGGAAGAATTATTTGAAAACTTTGGAGGTTCACGGCTGACGTGGGAGATGTGAGAGAAAAGTAGAACTCATAAAAGGCAACAAATGAAACCTGCATCAGTGAGGCAGACTGCCAGATGAAAGAAAAATTGCAAATAGGGTTTCTGTCCATCATTTGTTAAAGTCATATCATGATATATATGTAGAAATAATTCCAGGTTGCACCATGGTTGCACAACCCACCTGCAACATCATATTTGACTTTATAGCTACAAGAGGGTGCCAGAAATAACAAGATACACCACACAAATAAAGTGAAGTTGATGGAGCTCTGCCAGACCAAGAACTTTAAACTCTCTTCCTTCAGGTGAATAACGTTTTGAAAAGATGTTGTCATCCATTTGTGTGAAATTAAAGAAGTCTTTAATAAAATCTCTACCTTTTCCTTATGTCTCTGTTTTCCAGTGTTTAGTAATCTGCATGGCCTCCTGAGTTGGACTGACCTTGGCTGGATATCTGATGCCCACCAAGATGCTTTATCATTCCTCCTTTCTCAATGTGACAGTGGAGAAAAACTATGATTAAAGGCTGGTGGGCGAGGAAAGGACAAAAATATCCCCCACAAATCAGCAGCATGGGCAAGATAGACAGCTCTGGGGAATTCATCTATTACCAAATAACAGAGTAGGATAATGAGAAATAACAACAAATTTAAACCAAACTTTTTCCTGCCCTTCCTTCTTCTTGAGCTCAGCTTTGCTCCCAGTTTATATAGCTCCTAAACCTGAGCTGCACAGGGGACAGGAATAGGAGTTGTGGTCTGTGCATCCCATGGTTTTTCCACTGCTCCTTCCTCAGCATGTACTTCCCCTGCTCCAGCATGGAGTCACACCAATGGGGGACAATCCTTCATGAGTTTCTCCAGACTGAGTTCTTCCCATGGCCTGCAGCTGTTCACAAACTGCTCCAGCATGGGTCCCTCCCAAGGTTGGTCCTTCAGGAAAAGGCTGCTCCTGCCTTGGTCATAAGTCCTGCCAGAAGACTTGTTCCACTTTGGTCTCCTCTCCAGATGGCAGCTCTGAAGATTCTGCCAAGGGTCAGCAACTTCTTCCACTCAGGTGTGGCCAGCAGTAGGCTCAGAGCTGCCTGGAATTGACTGTGTTGAGTACGAGGGAGGTTTTTGGCATTTTCTCACAGAAACCACCCCTAAGAGCCCTTCTGTACCAAGGCCTTGCCACAAACACCCAGCACACCTCTGGGGAATGTGACCTGGATAACTCAGGGAGTGTGAATACCACAGTGTGTGGACAGGACACCCAAAACTCTCTCCTCTGAGAGGTTTCTTGCCCAAACACTGATGGTTATGATCAAGAGCAAATTAAAAATAACAAGGTTTCCTTACGGTGCTGATCAACCAAATTAAGATCTATCCAGCACATGATCAAGAGAGTTTGGATGAAAGAAAGAATCAGTTTGAAAAGGCATAAAATGAAGGATAGGAACTATATGATGCAGGAATTGAGAAGAAGGTAACAGACAGCAGAAAGGCTGGGCTTGACTACCCAGGAGTAACCTTTCCAACAACCCTCCCAGGCCAGTGATTCTGCCTCAAAAACCACCCCTGCCAGGCTGGGAAGGACACAGAGCCCCAGCCGTGGCTCTCCAGGGCGTTGGTGGCTCAGTGGGGTGTGAGGAGCAGCAGGAGGACACTTGGAGCTGGACCACCAGCAGCTCCCACGGAGTGTGAGCAAGGAGGGGAAGTCTCAGAGCCAGGAGAGGGGATGTGTGATGGCAGCACACACGGTGTGGGGGTGGAGCAGCATGAGTGTGTGAACGACACTGTGTGGGAGTGCATCCTTAGAACATTGTGCAAAAAGGTATTAAAGGGTTCTAGAAATTTATAAGGTTTTATAAACAGCTTTTGAGTGTGTAGTAATGCCATTAAGGTGTTGTATTGCTGCTATTGATTATGAATGTATAGCTCTGGGATTGCCATTTCATTGCCTGTTGTTCAAATAAAAATCCATAAACGATTTTTATCCTGACTTGAGTTAAAACACATAACCAGAGCAGTCTTTTCTTGTGTCATTCCGGAAGTCTCATAACATGTCTGCCTATGTGGCTGGCATGGTCTCTAATTCCATCCTGGTGGAATTCCAGAAAGCTCAGTGGGGGATCCTTTTCTTTATTTCTTGGTTCTTCTGATTTTATATGTACACTACTCCGGTCTCTGATTTCATTTCATTGTGAAGGGGTGATAACAATACGCCTAAATTCCCCAAAATTGGTTTGAAGAATTTACCACTGAACTACTGCCTGTTGGAGAAAAATATTTCAAAAATCCAAATTTCTTTTTCTCCCAGTGCAGAAAGAGAGCTTGATCGGACTCTTCTACAGGCCAGAAGTGGCCCCATTCTTTTGGTCAGGATAAAAAATTCGACTTACTTATTTAATAACTGTGACTTTGGTGTTTTTCCTTCCTTCACACTTCAATGTGAACACAGACAAAACAGACCAAGCTACACCAGGGTGGTAACTATGACACAAATCTGAATTTCCCTGTTCACTTGCAAAATGGATTCCTTATGAGCTGGCATTCAATTCCTCCCCAGATGTTGAGCACCTCCATCTCTCTCTGATTCCTTCACAGGAGTGACTGAGCCTGTGGCCATGACAGATCACAGAATCATGGGATTCCAGACTGTTTGGCTTGGAAGCGACCTTAATGATCACCCAGACCCATCCCTCATCATGGGCAGGGACACCTTCCACTATCCCCAGGGTGCTCCAAGCCCTGTCCAGCCTGGCCTTGGACACTTCCAGGGATCCATGGGCAGCCACAGCTTCTCTGGGCCCCCTGTGCCAGGGCCTGCCCACCCTCCCAGGGAAGACTTGCTTCCTGATATCCCATCTAAACCTACCCTCTCTCACTTTAATGTCCGGTGGATCAAGAACAGGAGGAGAAAGTATGCCAGAAAAATTTAATTATCTGGACCTGGTGATTCTGCTGAACAATCATGGCCCTGAAGACAGAATCTACAGTGTTCCCAGATACTTTCACCTCTGAAGCTTGCAGACTTTTTTTGCATAAGCGATGGATGGATGCATGGATGCTCCCAGGATTTTGTTCTATGTATCTAGATCTAGAGAAGGATAAACCAATTAAATTTAAAGCCATGGGCTCTTTAATTCAAATCAGCTCAGCCTAAATCATTTGTTGGCTTTTTTTGTTCATCATTAGGAAATATATTACCATTAAAAAAACCCACAAAACACGCATCCAGAGCTCCCATTAAAAACAGACTTTGTTGGATGACTTTCTTATTCAAGTCTGTTTTCCATCATCTGAGTCCCTTGCAGACTTGGGAAAAGCAGGACTAACAGTTAACTGCCAGCTGCCTTTTTCAGAGCAGGGAGCATGGGAGGATGAGTTCAAGTGCAAGAAGAGAGATTTTAGGACCATTAAGAAGGAGCCCACCTGATCCTCTGGGAAAAGTTCTGCCTCTTCTGAACGTCTTCAGGGTGAGGATTGCTGTAATTTACCTGTGGAATGAAGGGAAAAGGGAAGGAATTACAAAACTAAACTGAGCTCACTTTATCACAGTGAGCAATCAGCAGATTTGCCTTTTGCTTCCTTATTTTCCCATGAATTCTTTGATTACCAGGAGCAGGTCTTCTATGTTAATTTAAAATGGATAAATAAAAGAGGTTATATATTCTGTACTGGGTGTACTTTCTTTTTTTTCTTCAGAAGTGGGTAAATAGAGACCAGTTAATTGCTTCTGTTGTTTTTTATGCAAGTCGACTGTTTTGCAAATGAATCACATTAGTGAAGCATAAGAAATGGTCTTAAAAGATTGTTGAGGTTTATTTCTAATTAGGGCCACTGAGAATAATATTGTATTTATTACTGCATTGAATTAATATTTAATATTTAGCTGCAGGTGTCCATTTCAGTGATTTATTCTGGTTCAACCATTGAAAAAATATAAAAAGGAAATCCCTCCTTCTTACAGACATACTACAGCAATTTTTTCCAAAGATCTTTTTCCTGCAGAATAAGAAATTATATGCAATTATTTTCATAACTAATTAGGATGAAAAAAATCTGGAGACATCTAAGAAACAGCTAATTTTTAAAATATTTGTTTGTTCAGACTCATTGAGAGATGCAGAGTTTCTCTTCAACCTGGGAATCCAAAGATGAAAAAGATAAATTAGGCAGGCAATTTTTAAGGATAATTTAAAATTCAGGAGATTATCAAATTCATGAAAGTCAATTTCAAGAGATTTTATGCTGTAAATAATATATTTTTGGTTATGTTTTGCCTCAAATTGAGTGCCTTGGGGTGGAAAAATGCTTATCTCTGAGGTGTTTTTCAGAGATCCTGTATCCTTGCATGACACAAATAGGATTTAGGCAGCTGCTCTTTTGCTGTGCACTTGGTTTTGGTGTCACTTTCCCACTATTGCTCTTGCACATAGTTCTCACTTTCTCTTTGCTCCTCCTTCCTTCCTCCTCCTGATACCCAGATCAGGCAACAGCAGGTTGCGTGCATAGGAAAATATTTCTTATTTAAACCAATTAAAAGTGTACACAATCTAGTCCCAAGTGGCATTTTTACACTTGTGAATCACAGAATCATGGAGTCCCAGACTCTTTTGGGTGGGAAGGGACCTCAAAGCCCATCCAGTGCCACAGGTGGGGACACCTCCCACTGTCCCAGGCTGCTCCAAGCCCCATCCAGCCTGGCCTTGGACACTTCCAGGGATCCAGGGACAGCCACAGCTTCTCTGGGCACCCTGTGCCAGGGCCTGCCCACCCTCCCAGGGAACAATTCCTTCCCAAAATCCCATCCAACCCTGCCATCCCTCAGTCTAAAGCCATCCCCCTTTGTCCTGTCACTCTATGCCTTCTTAAAAAGTCCCTTAAAAATTTGGCCTTGGGTTGTCATTTTCTGAAAAGATACAAAACAGGATTTTTTTTCCCAGCCATGAAACAGATATTAATATTGGCTGTGGGGAAGATTTTCTTTTTTAAATGAAGTTCATATTGTTTGTTTCTAAATGCTGTGTTACTACCTAATATTTCACCATGTACCTTGCTCCTTTCCCATTCCAGATATGAAAAGACTTGAGTTAAATCTAAAATCTGGATTTAAACATGCAAGAATAATTTGTTTTCCATCTCTGTGTCCTGAAGCAGGCTGAACAGAAATTGAAAACCTAGGAAAGCTCCATGCACATGTGCCCATTCAGACCTGAGTGCATTTTTTGATGTAGTTTTCCCCCTGTGCTGTTTGTTTTGTACAGACTCACAGAGGTAATATCACCCTCATTTAAATAGGTCCAAGAACTAGTGAAATGCATTTTGAAATGAAAGAATGTATGGATATCCTACTATAATGAGTTCTTAAAAGAAGGAATCTGAGCTCCAGATTTTGTTCTGAGAAAGTATTGTGAAAACTTCCTATTTAACTAAAAAAAAAAAAAAACTAACCAAAAAATTGTCACATTTCACTGTCACATTTCAGCAGTATTGTGCTATTTTCATAAAATTGCATTTTCTAGTTTATTTTATAGTAATGCATAATTTTTAAAAATTCTTTGTGTTCTGGTTCTGGCCAGGAGAGGGTTAATTTTTGCAGTAGCTCCGAGGGGCATGGCCAGGACCCAAACATTCTATACCCATTCACAGCACTGCAGGAGGTGCAGAGAGGGAGAAGGGGCTCATTCTGGGCTAGAAAACGTAGCTTCAGGCGTGAAAATTACACTTTTGCAATTGCTGTGTAAGTCAGGATATATGGACTGATAAATCTGCATATTTCTAACCAATGAATTATTCTATGAATCACAACTCAGATCCTCAGCAGGCAAAAACCAAGACAGATTCTTATCAGATCATCTTGAATTTCTTGTCTTATAAAAACTAGAAATGTGGTCTTTTTCCTATAAGGAGTCAGTGTTGTGTACTCCCCTCAATGTCTTTTAGTGATTGTTAAAAACCCTCAGCAAATGTATTCATTTCAAAAGTTCAAAATCAAGGTAAATATTCAGCTTTAAAATAGAACATTTCTGATGAAATTCGGATTACTGCCTCCTAAAGATTGGAAATCTTCTGCCATATGATGGGAATCTTAAGTGAGGAGGAACATGCAACAGTCTTCACTCATCTGTGTAAATTCACCCTATTAATAGCCTGTAAAATGTTCTGTCCTTGTTCACACTTCTTTTCCTCTATGTGCTTTGCACCATTAATCAACTTGTTGGTGCAGTAGCTCTCTACCAGACTAGTAAAAACCAATTCTGTACATGCCTGCACAGTTTCCTTCAGTTAAGATTTGCAGTACAAATATTAAGACTGGCATGAAAACACCTTGAATGAGAGTTCATGTGTGTGAAAACACCAGTTCCTTCTAGCAAGGACAAGATATACATGGACAGCAGATGTTGGTGGCACCTAATTAGCAGGTTATCAAGATTAGAGCATGCTCTTAGACATGCTCAAGACACTTGGGCAGTGAAGGCCTTGAATATCTTAAAAGACAGATTAGACTTGACTGAAACTGTATTGCTTTGGAAATATTCTCCCAGCACAGCAGCACTTTAGGTAAGAAAATTTTAAGTATTATACAGAATATAAGAAAGCATTGGATTATTTACTTGATATTAAATGAGGTCAGATGAGGACAGGACATGAGTAGGTTCTTGTGTACTGGTATGCTATTCCTATCTTTTTTGTGTAATCTCTGTCTGATCCCTTTATGCACAACAATATTCCTGCACTTTGCATCTTGCATTTTTACTAAGAAACAAACTCAGCTGATAGAAACAGCTCCCTCACTCTAAAGAAAGGAAGTTCCTTTCCCAGTCTGGTCTAAGTAGGATTGTACTTGGAGCTAAAATCTGTCAGGGACTTAGAGAACCAAGTGACAGGAGTAATTAGTGCCAGCAGGATGGAGCTTCCTGAGTGGAAAATCAAATAGAAAGAGACCTGCATGAGAGCTCATTTCTTTCTTCAGAAGTGGAAATTGGTGAGGAAGGAAGACAGAATCACACAACCACAGAATGACTGGGTTGGGAGAGACCTCCAAGATCATCGAGTCCAACCCATGCCCTTAACACCTCAACCAGACCATGGCACCAAGTGCCACATCCAGTCTTTTTTCAAACACATCAGGGATGGTGACTCCACTGCCTCCCCAGGCAAAGCATTCCAGTATGTATTTATTCTTTCCATGAAAAACCTTTTCCTAATATCCAGCCTATATTTCCTTTGACACAGCTTGAGACTGTGTCCTCTGGTTCTGCCAGTTCTGTCTCTGGAGAAAGAGACCGACCCCAGCTGACTACACCCTCCTTTCAGGGGCTTGTAGAGTGATAAGGGCACCCCTGAGTCTCCTTTTCTCCAGGCTGAACATCCCCAGCTCCCTCAGCCCTTCCTCACAGGGTTTGTGCTCCCAGCCCCTCTCCAGCCTCATTCCCTCCTCTGGACGCACTCCAGCCCCTCAAAATCCTTTCCAAACTGAGGGGACAGAACTGGACACAGCACTCGAGGTGTGGGCTCTCCAGTGCTGAATACAGGGGCAGAATGACCTCCCTGCTCCTGCTGGCCACACTATTCCTGATACAGGCCCAGGGCCATTGGCCTTCTTGGCCACCAGGACACACTGCTGGCTCATGTCCAGTCAGCTGCTGACCAGCAGCCCCAGGTCCCTTTCTGCCTGGGCACTGTCCAGCCACACCATCCTCAGCCTGCAACTTTGCAGGGAGTTATTGTGGCCAAAATACAGGACCCAACACTTGGATTTATTAAACTTCATCTTGTTGGACTCTGCCCATCCATGCAACCATTCCAGGCCTCTCTGCAGAGAGATCTCTTCCAACAGATCGACACACCCTCGCAGCAAATTTACTGATAAAAACTCAATACCCTCATCCATGTCATCAATCAAATAAAATCATAAAGGCATCAGACAGAGATTCCACAGCAGAACTGGCCTCAGCACTGACCCCTGAGGGATACCATGGGTGACTGGCCGCCAGCTGGAAGTAGCACAGTTCACCACCACTCTCTGGGCCCAGCAGGGCTGGACTGCACTGAACATTTGGCATTGAACTTCTCAGCTTACAGAGACCTCGAACTAATAAGGGAAGGATTAGTTTGGCCTGAAATATTTCATAAGGTCGACTGCATTATTTTGTTCAAAATTGTTTTATCATCAAATGGATTTAACTTTCCTTTTTTACTGAACCTATGAGACAGAATCGTTGTCCTCCCTGCAGAAAAAACAGTGTACTTATAATTTTTCCACATCATGATGCTCTACTGCACCAGTGTTTCCTTCTTGTCACATAATCTTTGCAACTAAAAAGGGAAAATAATTTTAAGCACTTGACTAGTATTGTTGGAATGGGCCCATATAAGTGTGTATGTGGAGTGTGTGACTGAAGAATCCCACGGGTCTCCTGTCAGGCACCTTTTATTTGATTTGAAGGAGTTAACATATAATTTCTTTAAATTGCTGTGAAAATCCAGTTTCCTAACTCCCTTTTCTCTTGAGTAAAGAGAAATCTTAAAAGAGTGGACAATTACACTACAATTATGTGCTCATAAAATTGCATAACTACATAAGCATATAATTATATGAACATCTAATTTCGATATATTAGACACCTGTTAAAATTGAGGAAGTCATTTCACAGTGGCTTTGCAGTGCCCATCTGCAATGCAAGAGTCCTTTACAGGACTTCATTTGGGATAGAGGATCTTGGGATAAGGAGACAGAAGGAGTGAAAAAGGAGGAGTGTCAGTGCACCGAGAGTCCATGTAGCCCACTCTGTTTTGGTAGGGAGATGGGGATGGGCTTTCTGCATCCTCATTTGTCCCCTCCTTTGAATTAAAAACTTGAACTCTGGGGCAAAGAATTTTCTGATAAGTTAAGACAAATCTTTCCAAGTTTACCTTGTACCAGTATTAGAGTATTGGAGGTTACAGGTTAAAAGAAGACTATCTCATCCTTATGCATTTCATTACTTTTTTCTCATTTCTTCTCCTTTACTCACCAGAACTGATGCCTTCTGAGGCTGACCTGGAACAGAGACTAGACCAAGCAAAAGGATAAAATAAGTATTTATTAAAATTCCTCAATGGATGCACTTTGGCAGCACAAGAGCTCGGCTGGACTACACCCAGATTGAACCCCAAAATGGTCACAAAATGGACACCCCAGTCACGAGGTCTCATACTTTTATAAATTCTGGTCCTTTAGCATATTGGAATTAATTGTCCAGTTATAGCTCCAGGTTATGAAGTTCCATCCTCCTTGGTTTTTTTCTTTTCACTTCACAGTTTTTTTTGTTCTTGGGCTTGAAATTTGTACCAGTTGTCCTTGGTCCTAAGCTAGAGAAGGAATTGTTTTGTCTGTGTACTCTGTGAAGAGAGCTCACTAGCACCTAACATGAAACCCAGAACTACACGATAAAGCAGCACAGAATCTGAAAAATAGAAAAGCTAAAACTTAAGGCATCATCCCAACATGATGTTTTTGTTTACTTTTGAACTCAAAGGTGATGAGGTTTTCTGAATTCCACCTTCCACTGATTCATGGGAAGCATGTAGGAGAAGTGTTTACCTACACAGTAGAGGGAAATCTTTCAACAACACATCTAACACAGGCAGATCTTTGAACACAGTTCAATTTGTCATTTTGCAAGAAAATTTCAGCTTTTTTTATTTCCTTGCAATGACCCATTAATGAGCTGTATTATGCAATATTTTACATAGATAGAGGCTTTATATATTAACATTGGGCAGTAGTTACTAATTTTTCCACCACTTAGTAGACATCAGTGTTCTTTGCCAGGCAAAACTAAATTTAAAAACAGAAGAGCCTGATCCTGTCCCATCAAAAACATCTCTTTAGTCTATAATGTAAGTGTAGTATATTATATTTGAATATTAGCAATGTTTTTATTACCAGTCTTAACTGAAAACTTAATTTAAATTAGCTGTCATCTGAACAGCTGGCTAGAGATTTGAAAATGTGCTAAGTAACTATCTTAATTTCTAAATTCAGCTTTTTCTCAGAAAGCTCCCACAGTGTTTGGAGAGCACTAGAACCCATATGAAGTGTGTTGTGCTGAGCTGTGCCATGAAAGTATCATGTCGATTTACCACTTAATTGCACATAATTGTGCAGCAAATTTGTTTATTGTCACTTGTTTGCAAGCATGTGAACGTGTGTCACTTTTCCAAAAACTTCACTAGTTTTCATTACACAGAGGTCTGAAAAAACCTGATGGTCATTCTTACCTCTATATTGATCAGTGACACTGCATCATTTTGAAACACCAACAATTGAGGCTCTTTCTGCCAGAGCTCATCAGTGTATTGAGTTAGAATGTTTTCCATTAATTTTTTTCCAGTAATAACCTTGGTCCATTTGAGACATTGTTTAATAGTCCATAGCTCCTACTTTAATAGGAAACAATAATTGATTTCTACTTGTACTTGAATACTGTAAGCTATAAATTTTAACACATTTAATGCTCAGTTAATGATTCCCCTTTGGAAATAATAACAGAAGCAAAGTCTAGGCCTTTGTGGTTTGCATATGCAACCTCAAAGATTTACAGGGTGTTTACTCAAATCATGTAGAGTACAAGGGGACTAATCATTTTTCCACAGGAGAAAATCCTCTAAGCACAACAAAACAAAACAAAACCCAAGAATGCAGTATAACCAACCACAGCACATCATGACTTTGCTAACAACATGCACGTAATCAAGCATTTTGTAACATGGCCAACCACAAATGTGTAAATAACATGTACTTGCAAGAGATCCAAGTCCTGGTACACAATTGCACAAACAGAATTCAGGAAGAATCAAGAAATAAAGCCAGCAAGATATAAACAAAATATGTTGACTGAAATATGAAATATGGCCACTAATATCATCCCCATTGCTTTTGCAGAGCAAGGCAGGAAGACAAGCTGCTAACACTCATATTTAAGGATGTAAGTGCTAAGCAAGAGCTAGCCCTTGGCTGTGAGTATTGCTAATAATCATCCACCAACTAAAATCCTTACTTTGGAAGTTGGTTTAACAGTATTTTCAGCATTTCTGTCCTGCTGATCTCTGATTCTCTAAGTCATGTACAGGTATCCATACATTCAGGAGCCAGGAAGTTTGAGGTCAGAAGGGATCCTTTCAGGTGATGTTGCCCAACCCCTCTACTCAAGGAGCCCATCCAGAGCAGCTTGCTAAGGACAGAATGTTGTTCCAGTTGTGTTTTTTTGCAACAAATTTATGTGCAAGCAAAACACGTATTTATATAAAAATTTCACTATTTTTTTGCTTGGAATGTCTTGATTTACTTGCAGACTTCCCTGCTCTACATCAGGAATTCACTGGGATGTGTGAGAACCTGATACTCCAGATGATTTAAATGAGTGGAGAACTGAGCTCCTAATATGTTGATTCTCTATCTTTCTGCTGGTTGACTAATGACACATAAGCTTAAAAGTCCTGTTATTCTCTTTTTTAGGGATCCAAGTGATAGATATGAATACTAAAGAAGAACTCAAGCTCCTCTCTCTCTTAATTGAAAGAAAATTTACTGCAACATAATCATGTAGTTCTGCTTGCTCTGTGGCAGGCAGAGAGAAGAGATTAAAAATATTGCATGTGTAGCATTAATTTGCAAAGTCATCCTTTCCCTGGGAGACAGCCATTTGTATGAGTTTTCTGGGCTGATACAAGACACAGTTTTTAACACCACTATTTTCTGAAACTTATTTGCTTTTCATTTTTACAATATTAAAATATTATTAAAGCAGAGGGGAAGGAGGGCAAAGAAGACAGGGAGGGAGGAAAAGAATGAACAAACAACCCTAGCAATTTAGTAATTATATATAATTGAACATCCATGGCCATTGAAATTACTGATTGCATATGAACCTGCAGGTCAGTGCTTGTTTTTAAATAAGATTTGAGGAAGCAGCAGGGCAGCAGGCAGAAGGGAAATGATCCACCTTCTCTGCTGGTACTGCAGTAGGCTGAGATTGAGACAGGACAGTCAGTCCAGGGCTCTGGTGATGGAACACACACAAGTCACTGTTTATGTTCTTTTCCTTTAGCTTTATATATGCATCAGATTTGGAAAGCAACCACTTGTAATGTGCATTGACAGTCTGGTCACAGTGTGAATGGAATGAATGGCAAAGTGTCTGTGCCACTGAACATTCCAGAATGGAACAGGATGCAGAGGAGAAGGCAGAGATAACAGATTTGTAATAAAAGCAGCAACAAGCACCTGTAGAATTCTCAAGAGTTCAACTTTGCACCCTAACAACTCACATCTATCTGAAGTGGATATTTTACTCAAGTAAAAAGGTAAAAAATTAGGTAAGCCCGTGGCATTGGAGCTATATAAATAAATCTTATAAAATATATAAATAAAAGAAAAATATATACTTCTTATATAAATAAAGAAGTAGTGTCTATTATTATGTAAGGTTTTTGGAACTAGCATTCTGTTCAGGTTTTTATAAGATAGTGCTCAAACTCTCAGGAAACTCCTTGGAAAACTAATATTTTAGTGGTTTTGTCATTATATTTGTTTTAAGATTGGGTTTTCTATTTTGTTTTTGATATATTATAGCACTGAATTATTAAATAGATGAAAAATTATATGTTACAATAGGGTGGCAGACTTTATTGATTAGGCTTCTTTATTACTTGAAAAATTTTTTATCACACATTTGATCTTTTTTTTGTATTAAATAGGGACAAAAAATTATTAACAACTTTTATATACAAGTCCCACTTTGGGATAAGAATGCAACACAATAATTTTTTTGAGATCTCTCCTCAGTTCATTTCATACCTCTTTTTCTTTCAGCCAAGTTTAGTCACATCAGTTTTTCTGGACATCTATAAAATCAGACTTACAGTTTTATTTTTTTTAATTGTGTTTTTTTGTCAAATTTAAATTGTGTTCTTAAATGATGCTTGACACGTTGGTGCTGACAATGGCAGTCTGAAGAACCTGCAGCACACCTCCAGACACAAGATGCTTTTGCTGACATCACCTTGGAATGTGGTGAAGTTGCCAGAATTTTTCAAGACTCGCTCATTTATGTAACTGAGGAAATAAATAGTTGTAATCCTGAGTATCTGCTGTTTGTTTCACAGTTGCATTTTAATTTCCTTCAGAAGTTTACAAGGGAAAAGTACATTATCTTTGCAGTAGGAGTTAATGGCTAATTAATAGGTTTTGTGTCACACGTGATAATAGCAATGCCTGAACTCTAGAGAGCTTTGCTGCTTGTGAAAAAAACACATAACAAACATTTGTGGAGGTTCACTATCAAAACACATTTCCTCTCCTTTTGAGTATGATTTACCTTTATTTTTTTAACTAAACTGGAAAGCTAAAGCCATCCACACAGTAAGATGAGAGCTGGTTTAGCTTTATTCAATTTCAAATTTGATACCATTCAATTAATACCATTGTTTATTTCAGCTCTGAAATGTAAAAAAAATGTCATTATGAGGTCTCAGACGATTAAAGTTAAAATTAACAAACAACATCCAGAAATGTTTGGAGAAAAAAAGATTATGAAACATGATGAATGGATTGTGTGTTATTTGATGCAAAATCAACTTTATTAGATTCTATCTTCAAACTTGTTTATTTAGATGTTCTGAGGTAAGGTACAAATGATGGCAATTAAAAGGGAAGGGAGGAAGAGAAAAGGTAAGAAATTACAGATATTGAAAAGAATCATTCTATTGTCTTGCTGTTTCTCACTGAAATAACATAAAAGTACTACATAGAATAAAACTGGACTCCTCTAAGAATACTGGATTTGATAACAAAGGCATTATTACCCTTTCTCAGTCAGCAAGAAAAAAATCTGAAACACTTGGTTCACCTGGGCTCAGGGACTTCTCCTCTATGGGCAACATTGATCTGCTTCTGAATTATTGTATCAAATGTCTTTCTTTCAGTCAAGAACAAACAAATATGTTGCTCTAATACAGAGTGGGTAGAAGAATTTATCAGCTTTAACATGGCATTTTTTTATTTCTTGGCCAGCCTGAAAAGTGCAGTGGAAAACCAGCAAGATGGTGGTTGCAGACAGACAGGTTTGAAAGAGCCCTTTGTACACATTTCAGTCTTGCTAAGAGCTCAGGTATGTTAGCAGTTTAGCTTTACAAAGCTTAGTTTGTTTATTCGCTCCCAAAATTCTAAAAAAAAAAGCAAAGGAAATTGAATTCTGTAGAGACTTTTTTTGCCAACCATGGTTATGATGGCTTTTCCCTGCTGTTAGAGTGAAATGGGAAAATCTAGAAATAACATATGCTGAAGTATGGGGAGACCTCACAGCATTTACCATCTCTTGTTTTCAGCATCTTTCCCCTAAAGGGAAGGGGGAAGAGGGGAAGAACATAGAATAATTCCTGTGATTTCGTAGGTCAAATTTCCTTTGATTTTTTTTCAGGCCAAGGCCCTGAGCAACCTGCTTAATCAAAGATGTTGGACTGGATGATCTCCAAGAAAGGTTTCTTCTGTTCTCAAACATTCCATGATTTTGTTTCTAAGATAAGAATGGACAAAGCTGCAAACTGGATGAGAGGAAGGAAGGAAACAATTACACCTGGAACCAAAATGTGGTGTTAACAAAAGGCAGCTATACACCATTCCACCCTTTGAAAGTACCACACAATTAAAACAGAAAGGAACTCAAACAGGCTAAAGATCAGTTGGGTTTTATGCAGATTTAGCACTTAAGCCTCTGGACATTTTTCAGTTTGTTAGAACATGTTTGTTAATAGCTAATAGTGTTCCAAGCAAGAGTAATGCTTTTATAATACTTGCCTCTAAGTTTTCCTATTTACTTGTCACTCATTATTCTTTCTATGAATAAATAGATTTACTCCTCTAATTGTGTATTACATGTGGGAGCTGTAAATAATGTCCTCTGCATGGAAACAGGAAATAGCTTTCCTGGAAGCTGTCCATGTTTGATTTGGTCTCTAGTTAGAGCTAACATTAATTCTAAAGTACAGGCTGAGTGCAGATTTGTCCAAGGGACATACTGCAGATGGTTAGGCTGATATCATAATACCGATGGCTATGTCACAGGAACACCAAAAGTCTAAGAAAGGTAACTGCAGCTGCTTTGCACTAACTTAATAACCTGACCAACCTGTGAATGGAGAGCTTCCACCAACTTCTCCAGCCCTTCCATACCTGGGAAATACATCACATAATGGCAAAAGGCTCTGATTCCTGCTGTGATTTGGTTCTTTAATAAGTTAATCAATTAAGCCATTGCTCTAAGTCGAAGTACTTGCAGATACTGCAGGACAAAAACTGGGCATGAACAGGCAATGTGTGCCCTCACAGCCCTGAACCCATGGGAGGGGCTGATCCCCCAGCATGGGCAGCAGGGGAGGGGGGGTTCTGCTGCTCAGCCCCCTCAGGTGAGACCTCACCTGCAGAGCTGCCTCCTGCTCAGGGGGATTTGGTACAAGGAAGATATGGACCTGTTGGAATGGGATTTGGAGGATCCTAAGGGCTGGAAGTGCCCTCTTGTGAGGAAAGGATGGAAAGGATGAGGTTGTTAACCTTAAAGAACAGAAAGCTCCAGGATGCTTGATTGCAGCCTGTTTGATATGTAAAGGAGCCGTGTAGGAAAGATGCAGAGAGACATTTACCAAGATCTGTAGGGAAAGGATAAGTTTTAAACTGAAAAATGATGACTTTAGGTTGGATATAAGGAAGACACTCTTTTTTATGAGGATGATGAGGCCCTTACACAGAGTGTCCAGACAATCTGTGGCTGTCCCTGGATCCCTGGAAGTGTCCAAGGACAGGCTGGATGGGACTTGGAGCAACCTGGGCTGGTGGAAAGTGATCCTGTCCAAGGCAGGGAGATTAGAACCAGATAACCTTTAAAGGCTTTCCAACCTGAAATACTCTGTGATTCTATGACTCCTGTTGCAAATGAGCAGTGATAGAGTAAGGAAAAATAACTTCCACAAGAGTTTATTTTCATACTTATAGTGGTCAAAAATATGGTTTAATTTTCTGTTTCCAGATTATGGTCATTTCTGAAGTAGACAAGAAAAGAGGCTGGAAGAGAGAGAAGAAATAAATAAAAATCATATTCTGTCTGTTGTGCAGGAGATATTGACAAGTAGATTAACAGCCCAGATGACCAATCAGTCATAAATAGTTCTCATGGAATAACAGAATATGCTGAGTTGGAAAGGAAACACAAGGATCACACAGTTCAACTCCTGGTCCTGCACAGGACACCCCAACAATCCCATCCTGTGCCTGAGAGCATTGTCCAAACACTCCTGGAGCTCTGGCAGCTTTAGGGCTGTCCATTCCCTGGGGATCCTGGGCAGTGCCCAGCACCCTCTGAGGGAAGAAGCTTTCCCTGATATCCAGGCTAACCCTGCCCTGACACAGCTCCAGGCATTCCCTGTCCCTGGGCACAGAGAGCAGAGAGCAGAGTTGCCCCTGTGCTGCCCACTGGGGGATGTTGAAGAGCTCTGGGAGTTTGGAGTCTCCTCTATGCAGCAGAACAGACAAAGTGCCCTCAACTGCTCCTCATACGGCCCCTCCAGACCCTGTCCCCTCCTCGTGGCCCATCTCTAATGCTTCAGAACCTTTTTTATATCGTGGCACTCGAATCTGCCCCCAGCACTGGAGGTGAGGCCACCCGAGAGCAGAGTGGGACAATCCCTGCCCGGCCATGCTGGGCCTGGTGCCCCAGGACAGGGATGTCCCTCCTGCTGCCAGGGCACTGCTGGCTCGGATCCAGCTGGCTGGCCATGGAGCTGGACCCAAGGGTTCTCCCACAGCTGCTCTCCAGCCTCTTGCTCCCAGTCCAGACACAGAGCCATGGGGCCCTGTCCCAGGGACAGACTGGGGCCCTTTCCCTGTTGAACTCCACACAATTGGTGCCTGCTCATCTCTCTGATTTGTCAAGGTCTCTGCAGGGCCTCTCTGCCCCTGAGGATATGAGCATAGGGACTTCCACTGCTTAATCAATTCAAGAAAGAACAAGTAAAATGAAAATGAAATGAGCATTTAGTGGAGGTACCTCTTCATTTATGTGCCTGCATACACAGGGTATCCTGACTCCCTTTACATGAGACACCCAAATATTGCAGGCACTTTGGAAATCTTCACCTGCTTCTTGGAACATGAAGAATTCTTTGAAATGTGTTGGCCAGAACTTTCTCAGTCTGAGATGTACTTAAGTAGATTTATGTTTTCAAAATCACACTCAGAGATGCTACAAAGTTCTATATTTTCTATCTAAATTGTATTTAAGAAATAGCTTTCAATAAATACAATTCCCAATATAATGGTGAAGAGAAATATTCCTAAGCCAGTTCAATATCTTTGTAGTCATTTCCTTTGAGAAAAGTCCTGAGACAAAAACATGCAGTGACCATGAGACTGAGAAATCCCAAAAAAACACCAGGAAGCTGCAGCAGAGATGATAATTTTGTTCTAAACAGAAATAATTTACTGCATCCCCAAATGTGGCTCAGTAACATATGTTTATAAAATAAAAAAATATAAATATTAAAACCCCCAAAACCTGTAATAAGATTAGATTAGAAGGATTGTGAAATTGTGAGGCAAATCAGATTAATTTTCTCAAGATAATCCCTGTGTCTGCTAGATACAACACCAGTGTCATAGGCAGTTTTGTGATAATTTATATGAGGGACATTCACTTTTGAATATATTTAACTTTTTTTTATTTTTGTGTTCTGGGTAGAAGCCAAAATGGGAACTGGATGTCGTTGGATTAAATTTTGAACTCTGTTAAGAAAGAAAAGGTTCAAGACCGAAAGTCTCTAATGTTTTCCAAAGCTGAGATACTGCTTTTAGTCTGAAGTTAGACTAATAAACAGTTAATTTTTGCTTATGATTCAGCTTACTGGTGGCCCCATTAAAGTTACAAGTAGCTGACTTTGATTTCAGAAATAAAACTAAAACCAGCAAAGGTTTCAACACCTGCATGAAGGTTCCAATGCAGATGTTGATTTTAATAGCCAAAGTCCTCATGCAGTTAAAATATATATTCTTTTATCTATTCTACTTCTAAATTTTTAGATAAATTATTATTTCCTTTGGCTATATTAAAGATTACGGCCAGAAAAATTGACAGATATTTGAATGATGATTTATTTTTAAATGCCATTTTTATTGTAGCTTTAAAGAACTCCAAATCACAAGGCATCCAGTAATTCTATTAAAAACTTTATGAAGTCTCTCTATTCTACGGCTTGAATGATAAATTTTCCTTTGAGAAATCCCTAGCTGCTTTTTAATGAGAATTTATCAACCTATGGTGCAACATGTCAGTGCTTTCAGACCTGTTTGGGTCACTTTACTTTATATAGATCAGCCTGAGGGGTTTTATAAGGAAATTTCAAAATTTGAACTTGTTCATCTGATAATATAACTGAAAAGAAAGTTTAGATCCAGATTTGCCTTGTTTTAAAATTCATCTGGGGTTCTATTTCAGGATTATAGACAGAAATATTCATGTTAAAAATTTTGAACAAGGAAAACCTTTAACTCAATGTATGTGTCCATGCAATAAGGAATAAATGGTCAAATGGTCAAAACTTCTCCATGACTGTTAATTTTGTCCTCTGCCTCCCAGTGCAAGAGTTCCATCAGCCCTTTACTCACCCTTTAGGTACCAAATTTAAGTATTTGTGGCTGAAAATGTCCAAAATGGAACCACAGCCCGTGATGCTCCTTTCTCTGACAGGGAGTTTTTTCCTTTTGGAGCGTGATCATAAAATGAATCAGAGATAAAGTCTTAGCACTACCTTGCTAATGATTTTTTTTTCAAATTAAAAAATCTCATTGTTTTTTATTCCTTTAGCTGGGCCATGTGGTTTAAAAACCTCATGGCCCAGCTAAAGGAATATGAGTGTTGTACATTGAGCTTATTTCCTGCATTTCATAGGCTGAATTTATAAATTGTTACTTCTTCCACACAGAACTAAGGTGTAAATATTTTTTCTAGACCAATATACGGCAGTGCTGCTCATCATTGGCATCTTTATTGATAGTGTATAGGTGTGATTTTAACAAACCTTTTATTTATATGAACTGTTGAATTCATATTCTACCTTCATGTCCAACTTTCATGTCCCATGTTGCCACCTTATAGAATACAGTATCTAACCACATGAAAATACACCTGCAAGAGCTCAAATTGCTCATTCTTTCCTTTAACAACTGACATACTGAAGGCTGAATAGTACATTTTTTATGTTATAAATTTAGAATTGCTTTCTTTATCCACTTTCCATTCATGATGATTTTTCTTTATCCAAAACAGTGAACAAAAGTAAATCAGGCAGTACATTAAATGGCTGGAGACTGAATATCATCTGCTGTGCAGCACTGAAGAATTATAGCCAGAATTTGGCATAAGGCTTACCTCTAATTCCCGTATACAATATTTTGTTAACCTTTATATACTACTCTCAGCATAACTCATTTTGAATTAGAAAAGTAAAGGAAACTTATCCAAACCTAAATTGGAAGAGTAGCAAGACAGAAGGGAATCATCTGGATTGCTGACAAACTGGGACAAGTAATGACTGTGGCATGGTCACTAATGCAGGCTGAAATAAGGTGCTTGTCCTCTCTTTATGGGAGAGGGACAATTAATGATAAGATCTGGAGCCAGGACAGTCTGTGCATCTGTTCAGTGGTTCAAATGCAGAAGGAACTGATTACAGAACTATGTATTCTTAAAAGGAGAAAAGGCCCTGAGGCAGCTCAGTGAATCCTCAAAATAAGCCTGGCTATAGAGGACACTGCAGCTCCAATTTAAAACAGAGAGTCCAGTTCTGGTGGGGAATGGTTCTGGTGGGTTTCTAGTCCAATTCAGCCTGTCATGTCCTCATTGAAATCCTTTAGAAAAGCACCCAAGGGCTAAAACAGTTTCTGTCTAATAGTCACATCTACCTGTTTTTCTCTGCTCTTCTGTTCATCTGTGTCTAGGGTCTGCAGTTGACCTCAAGTTGCTTTTTTTTGCTAACCAAGGTTAAACCTGAGATAGTAACAGCAGGAAGAGAAAAGAGAACACTAAGGATAATTGGGAGATGTGGCTTGAGCTATATCCAAGATCACAGGAAAGAGTGGAGATTTGGGTTTGCTATTCCCAAAGCAAATCTTGAGAGATTCAAGTGGAGCCAGACATCCACTTCAGGGTATAGACTACCTGTGCTGGGTGGAGTCAGAACTCACAGGTTATCCTGTTGCATTCAAGCCTTTATAAACTTTCTACTAGACCAGGTTCCTCCAAGCCCCATCCAAATCTGACCTTGAACACTTCTGGGGAAGGGGCAGCCACAGCTTCTCTGGGAAGAATTGGTTCTCAGACCAAATTTCTGTGTGGCCCTGGCTATTACCAAAAAAAAAAAAACCAAAAACATAAACAAATGTACAATGCCATCAATACACCACTATTTCCCTATTCATAAAGCTTCATTTCAGCTGCTTTTGATTGCTATCATTATAAATTATTCAGAGCTTGAAAGCATCAATTAATTTTGAAGAACTAGAAATTTTTAAATGCTTATTTTTAAACTTTGGATTTTTTGCAAACTCTCATCTTCTCCATAAACTTTAGAGATTGGCTTTCCAAAAAGGAAGTTGAAAAATATCTGAAACATTAGAGCTTTCCAAGTGTTCTCAGTCATATTTAGACATGCTGTAAATTAAAATTCACCCATGGCTTACTGGAATTAGACAATGCTGTAGCTAATTTAGGCGTGTAGTCTATTATTTCTTGTGATTTATAAAGAGGTCAGACTAGTCTGTTTGCACTGCATATCTAATGCCTTGAGATTTTTCTAGTACTTTCTTTTGTTTCTGGTCCTGGATTATCATTATCAGTTTGAAGGATTAAAGGCATCCAAGACGTTTTCCTCTATTTTTGTGTTTTGCTTATACTTGGCTTATCTACCTTGTCTATGCTGCAGAGAACATCTCTGCAGCTCAAAAACTGACATATTTAACTATTTTTCCTTCTAAAAATATAGCAACAACTGTACTTTTAATGAAAGGTTTTGAGAGGTCCCTGGCTGTTGCATTTCAGTGACATGGAGACAAGAGTACAGACAATGTGCAGAAGGTTGGAAGGAGGCAAAGCACTATTTCCAGCCAAAATGCTGAAAAATTATTAGCTGCCAAACATCAAGAGATTTTTAAAGTGTATTCTAAAACTTATCTCTTACTTTTCACTGTCCCTGTGCATGTAAGTTTGTGGTAGCACTCCCAGGCTCACCTTGACAAACCCTGCCTTTATTCTCAGTACACATTTGCCAACATCTTCTTTATCCCTTTTGTAGTCAGCAACCCACATCTCTAGGAGTGTGGTGAACTGTTTCTCATCCTTCTATCCACATCCTGGGCTTATTCTCTTTCTCCTCTTGGATCTGGCAAGAAAATGGAAGACAATATCCATCTCTAGATGGTACAGAATCCACATGTTGGTCATGCAGGGTAGGAACTACCTATATCCTACTATGGATGGAACTGATTTTCTGTGGACTATTGAAGATGTTGCTTCTATCTACAGCCACTAATCACATATAAAAGGGACAAGTGGGCCACTGACAGCAGGCAGAGATTTGTTTCAAAGAGGGCTGGAACTGTATGGGAATGTGCAAGATAGGTTTGTGTTAGCCAACACCATGGCATTCACTTGCCAAGGGTGGGCAAAGCAATCAAAACAAGAAAACATCATTACTGGTAGATCAGCACTCCTAATGCCCCACTCAATAGCTCAACAACCTGTAGGGAGGCTTCTTTCTCCTCTTAATTATTCTTCACTTTACTATCTCATGGCCACTGCAAGCCAATTAGACCTTGGGCCTTCACAAGAAAGTCTCCATTTTTGGTGCTTCTGAGGTGCCACAAAGTATATCTCCTTGTTATCTACCCGACCATTTGGGTGAGGAAATTGTCTTTGACCTCCAGGAATCTCCTGGATTGCTTGTGCCCTGCTGTGCTGTCCCTCCAGAGGATACCAGGGTGGTGGAAATACCCCATGAGGACCAGAGCTGCTCTATCTGTCTATAGAAGTCCTCATCCATTTGTGCTTTCCAGTCAGGCTGCCTAGAGCAGACCTTTACTTGCCTCCTTTAATCCTGACCCACCAACTCTCCCTCGTCTCCTCATCCATCCTCCAGCACAGCTTCATGCACCTCAGATGTTTCCTTGTATGAAGGGCAAGGCCCATTCCCCCTCTGCATCCCCTCGTTCCTACAGAGCCTGGATCTCTTCACTGCAGTTCTCTGATCATGGTAGATGTTCCACCTTGTCTCCATGATCCCAAGACTTGTAGATCCCTACAATTGCATAGGTTGAGAAAATAGGGAGAGTAGCTGACCTGGGTTTGTTTCTACCCACCCATCCGGCCTCCAATCAGACACACAAAATAATTCTGTCATTTTGTTATTTCATCCCATTATATTTTAACACAATTCATCTCAGTACAGTCATTGAGACATATATCTTTGATTTAATCTCACTCTCCTGTCTCCTTTTTAGTACTTCTTTCTGTTAGTGGGTCACTCCTGCTCAGGGTATTCTGTGATTCTATGGTTCCTTTTTCTATGTTACTGAATTGTTACACTTGTTTCATGAAGATTCAGTTTCCTGCACTTGAATTGAGGGAAAATCTATTGAATATCCCTAAATTTGTGTGCTTGCAAATGATCTAAGATATCACAGCTTCACAACAAACAGCTGAAAAAACCCCTCATATTAATCTCTTCTGTGTTAAAGAAACCCATCAGCTTCCCAAAGCAATGAAACAGTGACAGATTTGGGTTGTTTGGCTTGTCTTCCCTGTTTACCCTACAGTTTAGGATATTGAACTATGCAATTAATGATTTGCTAAAATATAATGTCCTTGAATTACCTTTCATTGTCAGCACAGCAGAAAACATGATCATCCCTCTTAAGGGCTTACCAAGAGAATTATCTATACTTTAAAGAGAGTTAAATTCATAGCTTCCTGAAAAGAATTTTATTTTCCCAATTACCTTTTATCTTTCTGCAGTTTTCCATTAGAAGGTAAAATAACATCATCTATCTCTTGTTCAGGATACAGATGAGATGGTGTCGACTGATGTGGCGATTAAATGATGATTTATTGCAAAATCAGTCTCAGGGAAGGGTGAGACCTTTAGGTTGGTACGTTACATTTTGGTTGTTACAGTGCCATGACACCAGAAAACTGTCTTAATTCAGGTTACATTGTTTTTTTATAAATTTCTTATCCAAACAGCTACTTCCACAAAATTCCCTAGCATCTTCATAAGCCAATCATTAATTGCTACATTTTACATAATTCTGCCGCAATGCGTCTCTTTTCATCCAATATTATAACTCTACAAAAACTTATTGCTGTACTTTTACTTCTAACAACTCCATAACAAGTTCTATTACCAAACTTTAGTATTTTTTACTATCTTGCCTAACATATTTATTTGCTTATGTGAGGCATATTTCTACTTGCTTAAAATCTATTTCTATTTAAACTACAAATGCCAGTTTTACTTTTACTGTTTCAACCTCCCAAGCCTCCTCCAAGACCTCAGGTCAGGCATTGTATCCGTCTCTATCTCTGAGCCTGCATGCTCAAGGCCTTGGGAGCCCTCTGAGCCTACACTTCCCAAAATCTCTGTTAGGCACCACTATCCAGAAAAATATTGCTGAACCTTGGATGGCATTAGGGTTAATCTCTCTCTTAGGAAAACTTTTTTTGATAACTTCAGTCTAAATACGTTAAACTCAGGGAGAGAAAGAGAAGTGTCTAATATTCTTTCTCCTCTTGTTTCAGGAAAACTGATACTTACTTTTGAAAAGATAAATACAAGCTTGGTGTCACCTTGATTAATTAGACCCTGACTTCTTCTCTTTTCTGTCTTATAAAGACAGAAATCTGAATTAACATTTTAAACAAATTGCCAAAATTACTCCAATGCATATTTTCAGAGAGAGAAAGCTGAGATGATGGTTAATAACTTAACAATGCAGAAATCAAATGATGAAATAAGGTTTCCCTCCTAGTTTTAGTGTAAACTCTAGCCAGCCAGGGATTTGAGTTTTTTAAAGAAGGGACAGAAGTGATTTGTCCTGTTCTCCCTTCTGGCACAAGCCTATGTGCACTAGATGATGCAGGTGAAAGCACCAATCCAGAGGCACCTTCACAAATCATTTGGCTCAGAAAAGAGGTTTAAAAGGATTCTTTGAGGATGTATACAAGCAACAAGTCCCCATAGCTTTCAGTAGGCTCTGGCTGCATGACAAGCTGAGTTTTGTGTCTGTATAAATGCTGTATGACCATGTAGATTACACAATGTGTATATATATACATGAGTGTGCAAAGAATTTTTAAAAAATTTAAAAAGCATGCTTGTTCTCATCTTCACTGTGATGCAATAGCTTTGAAGATCCAAAATGTCAGATGTTGTTACAATATCTGACAGAATTTTTCATCCCTCCAACATAATGCTACAGTAGTTCAGCTGATCAGAGCAGGGTGCTGACAACACCAAGGTTGTGGAGTCAAGCCCCACATGGGCCATTCACTTAAGGGTTGGACTTGAATATCCTTGTGGGTCCCTCCCAGCTCAGAATATTCTGTGATTCTGTGATTTTTCAGAGGTCTCAAATTCCCATCTCTGTCCAAAAGAGGAGTCCCTTTCCCTCAGCTAATGCCAGCAAATTGGGTCCTGTCTATGCACAGAGTGCAGTTATTTAACACAACTCGTGATCCCTCAAGAGCCAGTGTAGCCATCTTCCCCAAATTATGTGTGCCAGGATTTTATCATGGCTGGTTTCCAGTAGCTTTAGTACCAGACTTTTGTTACTTCCCTTGGGAAATGCTTCAGCAGTTAAAATCTCTCCCTTAGGAAAACTTCCTTTGATAACTTCAGTCTGAAAACGCTAAACTCGGGGAGAGAAAGAGAAGTGTCTAAGCCATGAAGTCTTCAGTTCAGGATATGAAGGTTAGAGTTCAGCATATCTTCCCAGCCTTTTTTTAAAGTTTCCCTAAAGTCTATGTAAGTGGCACAGGTTTTGTTCTCTTCTGAATGTAGGTGGCCTTGGATGTGTGAGCATGAACAGAGAGTTCTTTTTTGGCTGGGGAAAGGAAACCTATATTCTTTTAAAAACAGACCTTTGTGTGATGAACAAAAATTTTTTGTCTGGTGTATAAGAATACACCCATACATTTTTGCTTATGTTCTCAATGAAGGTTTATACATGTTATATAATACACAAAATTAGGGATGCAGTGCACTGACAGCTTAGAGCTGCCCTACACAAACTATACATCAGCTGGGACTCATTAATTAGTTCTGCTCTCTCAGGTCATCTAGTTCAAGCTCTGTCTGGCATATTTCTCACTATTTCCAAATGTGATATGCCTTCACATAACTATTGACATTCTTAGCAGACAAGTCAAAACAGTTCTCCAGTCGCACTCGATTTTGCATTTTTCAAGGCTGCAATGGTTATTAGAAATATTTATTAAAAATGAAAATATACAGTCAATGTGAAATTTACAGCAAGCAGTTATTTAGTTGTTTTCAAAACCCAAGCTGTCTCTGTTAATCTTGCAGAAAGTAAACAGCTTGAGATATATATATTTATCATATTACGCTACTATATTTGGTAGAAATACATATATATAAATTTTAAATGCATGTATATAAAAAGATTCTTTTGGCTTCCTTATCAAATTGCCTCCAGTTCATTTTTTCACACTGCAAAAGTACACAACTTATAGATTGTGTACTTTTAAAACATCAAGGAGTCAGATTCCGAATTTCTAAGTGAAATAAAACTGAAATTCTTCTAAGACTCATTACCAAAAAACATTAACTCATTTAGTTATCAACGTACTTCATTAAAAGAATTTCTGTGATAGCAAAAAACATTAATGCTTCTGCATCTGTGGCACTAACTACTGTAACATTTATGCCAAATCCCAGTAATACATGGAGCTTATCCTGGATAGAAAAGCCACTGAGGTAAATAGCAGCAGCATATGACTAAATATTTTGCTAGCAGAGGGATGTTGTATAATTAAATATCTCTGGTCCAGCATGCAAGTTTTGTTGCACCTTATTGTGAAATTCCTACATGTTAAATTGGTGCTGATTCATTTTCCAATGTGGGAGTGAGTAAGCAGACACAGGAAGCTTAGGCAACTTTAATCAATTTTTAAAAAACATTTAGCATCTCTAGTGAAGCATATTGCATAGAGGACTGATGGCAGGCAAAATGCAAACAGGGAATATGTTAGGAGGCAGCAATTAGAGGTTGTCTTGGGCATAGAAATTTTGAAATTACCAATGCAATGTGTTTTAAAATAGTTGGGGTGGGTTCCATTAAAGCCATGCCTTGACTTTCTGTAGCTCAGAGGGGTGCTTCTTGTTATTTCGTCCTCAAAATGTGTTATGAAAATGTGAATTGTTAGAAAGGGCAGGAAAAACAGGCATTGAAAGAGATTCTCTTTCCATGTCTAGTAATTTTCAACAAATTCCCTGCACATTTCCATAGATAAATTTCTGAGAATTGTATGTGTGATTACTTCTGCCCTTAAATTCTTCCACTGCTGCTCTGTTACCATTTCTATGCATCCTGCAAGCAGCAGCTTTGGGTTTTTTCAGAGGCACAGTGCTTGAAAATAGGACAGGCAAAGAGCAGAACAGATTGCACAGAGTCTGTGCTGTCTCTATCCTCGGAGGTTTTTGAGCCCTGACTGGACAAAACTTTGAGCAACCCCATGTGAACTGCTGCAGAGACCTTCTGTGGCCCCTTCCAACCTCAGTCATGGTGTGATTATCTGAAAACAGGGAGAGAGGTGATGGAGAGAAGGATGGTCTCATGAAATGGGATAATCACCATATCAAATGTGGCTGCCAGGAGCAGAGGTGTTTTGGGAGCTTTATGTCATGATGTCTCTCAGCTGGCTTGTTTTTCCCTCATATGTAAGAGGGAAATACCAGAATGACTGAAATTAAATCACAGAAGATGTAGGAAGGTAAAAACAGGTGGCAGAGAATGATCCCCCAACGGAATGAATACCAAAAGGTCATTAAAAATGCTTCTGGCTTGGGATCTGATATTTTGGAAACATTTAAAATGAATCAATCTAAAGGGCTGGAATTTGATGTCCAAAGGGAGCTTTGGAGATATTTGTCAAAGCTGAAGAGTGAGTAGAGGTAGAGGATGAGTAGTTGATGTTGCAGGTGAGCACCACTCATTTTGAGACAAGGAAGGTGCCTCAAGAGTTCAAGGAAGGTGCCTCAAGTGGCTGCTGCTCCCACCCCACAGATCAAGGTCAACAGGCCAACAGCAGATTAATAAACCTTGTCAGGAAAGAGAAACATTTTGGAGAAATGAAACCGCTTTTTCCCCCCCAGCTATTTCCTTAGCTCATTTTGTGCCTTTTTGGATCAAAGAATAAAAACAATCCAGTTCCTAGAAAATGCCTGTTAATCACATTAAACAGCTTACTGTCTACCAACTCTGAAAAAATAATTAATGTAGTGCTAAGCTCACAGAGCCTGTTGCATTGTGATATTTGTAGACAGAGGTAGCTTGCACTCAGATAAGTCTAATGCTGGTTCTAAGTCTGTGTCTGTTCTTGTGGAAGGTGAGACCAGCTACCCAAGTAGCTCATTGAGACAGAGGAGAGTTTTATCTTGTAGTAGTGTAAGTTGTTAGAATTCCAGCTAAACTGATTTTACTGAGAGCTGTGGTTGTAGCTCTTCTAGTATTGTGTCTGATTGAAAAACAAAATACCTTCACAAGTTTCCAGGCAAGGTGAGACAAACTTTACAGGGAGCTGAGGAGAGAGATTTAACATCAAATGATTGACAAGGCCTTCGAATGCCTAAGCTGTAATGTGTTGACTTCCCTTGGTGATGGTTTTCTTGGAATTGAAAAACACCCTTGTATAGATCCACCAGGAGGAACAAAAACCTATCATTTGTGGAAGCAATTCTGTATTCCAGGCGAACATTTGCAGGATGTTTTTAGAGGGGAAGAAGGCAAAACCAAACAGGAATCAGGTTTAATGTGATAAAGATTGCTTTTTCTGTTCTGCATTTGTAAAATTGTCTTTCATTTGAAATGGTTTTGTAGTTGTCCTGCAGACAAGATCCTGCCATTAGGAAATCTTACTGGTACTCTTTTTTTCTTGTCAAAATATGCTGAACATCAAAGAATGAGTAACACTGTCTACTACCCATCTTCTTGGGAATGGGTTGCTTGAGACTGCCAAGACTGTGTCAAGGGTTCATTAGAAGAATTGCAAAGGAGAATTTGGAGGTTGTTTTTTTTTCCTAAGAATTCTGAGCACGGTGGCTTTGGACCATATAACGTAAAGGGGATGGGGAAGAGCCCAGAAGATGCAGTTCTCCTGCTGCTGAGGAAAATGGCACTTCTTGCTTTTCTCTTGTATGTTCTGATGCTGCATGGGGTAGCAGCTAGAGCCTTGCTCCATCAGTGGCATCCACATTGTTTGTTTGCCCCTTGATTCTTACCCAGAGGCTCTCAGTGTGCTCCAGACATTCCAGCCCTTCCATCATGGACCCTCTGCCACCCTTCCACCTCTCCAGCCCTGTCTATCCCCTCTGAAGAACCTGGAACCTTCCATCAGGGCACTCCAGTCACAGGACTCATCCCATCAGGCTTCACTTATGCAAAGGATGTTGAATTTGAGTCCTAAATTCTATTGCACAGTCTACTTTTTACACAAAACCCAGAAAAACTTTATTATTAGTAAAGCCCAACAATTTTTACATATTATAGAAAACAGATTTTAAGTCACTTCTACTAGTTTTCTTCTCATTTTTAGAGTGGAAAAGACAAAGTTTTAATTAAATAAGAAATTTGGCAGGCAATTCTTTAGTCATTAATCTGATCTGGCGCCTTCTGCTATTTGTATAAAAAATGGATTTGTACAATTTTGAAATTCATTCCTAATAAATGACCAATACTTATGTAGGTTTAATAGACTCAAGCCTCTAGTGCATGGAAAGCAGTCAAAGGGTTTTGAATTAATTTTATTCTTCATTGCATTACAATAAGGTCCAGTATGGTAACAGATGAGCATCCTAACCCTGGGATTTTAATGGTTATTCATCCAGACTTTTTCCATAGCCCAGTATAAATCATATTAGTTCTGTCACAGAATACTGCAATGGGGGGAACTAAATACCTCAAAATCTCAGATATTCATCGTCCTTAAGATAATGCTTTATGAAAACCAGATGAAGCCAATGAAGTACAGTTAACCAGCAGGATTCTGAAGGAGGAAAAATACCTTCCAAGAAGTTTTAGGATGCTTTCTGAATGCAAAGTCATAGCCATAGTGCAGCCTACCCACTGGGTTTTGCAAGCATTACTTCAGAGCCTGGATCTCAGCATGAACTCATTTGCTATTTTTTAAAATTTGAATACATACCAGTGCTTATGGCAGTTTAACAGCCCAGTGGAGGAGAACGTGCATATTACTCTTGTGAACTCTATGCTTGACACATAAACTGCTTCTGTTACCTAAAATAACTCTGATTAATCCCATTCAGCAGTTCCCTACAAGGCAGAATTTGATGCTGTAGTTTTAACCTAAGTAGTCTGAGCTTTACAGAACAAGTTTCTTGTTCTGTCATGGTGGTAGAGGCTCTCTTCAAAATCAGCTCAAAATATCAGTGAAGCCACAATTATTCTCATAAAAACACAAGAAACAAGGAATGAGGTACCTGCATTTCTGATGGATATATCTAATTTTAAATTGCTCTTTTCTACATCAAGGTTTACCACAAGATCTATTCTACTCTGTGCAGGATTATAGAAATAATAGAATAAAGAGACAATAGAGTTGGGGAGCGGTTGGCCTTGATGGGCTTAAAGGTCTTTTTGAACCTAAAAATTCTAGTATTTATTGGCTGCATCCTCTCTAAGTAAGTATTTCTGGACATCTCATGAAGACAGATCCTTGCCTTTGCATTCAGCACAGGAGAATAATGGTCTTTTTTCCAGTAGTTAGGGAAGCAGGTATTTCCAATACAGGAAATGCACAGGGATTACACAGTGGGTATGTTAGACTGTTTCTCTATCTATAGCTCCTTTCAGAATGTCAAGGCCTTTTGAGAAAATTGAAGTGATGGAAGTTTTCCTTTGTGTTAAAGAAAATGGAATAAACACTGGGTGATAGATGAAGGATATTGTGTATAAACCAGAGTGGAGTTTTTATCCAGAAACTGAGCCCTAATTCATGAGGTAAATACAGATGATAACATTGCCAGATATGACTCTGCTGACTACCAGAGGTGTTCACATTTTTATCCTTATTGAACTCTTGCTGGGAAAAAAATATATGTTCATCATTCATAGAGATGTTTTAAAAATACGCAACTTTTTTTTTTCTGTGTTGGAAATCTGTTTCTGCTCTTTCACTTTTTTTTTTTTCCCCCCAAAGGAAAAAAATTTCATGTTAGAAGAAACACTGAATGAGTAATTCACTTCAGCTGAAGTCTGAAGGTTTGGCTCAATGGAGCATCTCAAAAAAAGCGAAAACCCAAAGGACAAACCCCTTCAAACCCTCTAGTTAATATTTGCCCCCAGGTCTAATTGATCATTAACCTTTCAAATTACTTTATGTTAGGATTTTCAACTGCCTGGGAAAGGAAATTCTTCAGGGAATTACATATCCATTATGCTGTAAATGCCTTTAACAAAGAATCTCTGGTAAGTTTGTTCTAGCCTGGGGTTTTCTAGTCCATGAAATTCCCTCCACCTTTTGGCCACAGAGTTGAGTGTTTGTTAAGGGCAGGTGGAAAGGAATGACAACAGGAAGAAAATCTGGCTTATTTACATAGTGTTCTTTCATGTGTAATAAAAGATGATACATTTTTGTAGACTGTATATTGAGCTTTTGTTTCGTGATTTATGTTGTGTTCTGTCAAGTTGGACGACTGGATCAGGTGAAAGAGCAACTGAGCACGAAAAATTGCAGCAAATGTGGTGGAGTGGTGGAGTCACCATCCCTGGAAGAATTTAAGAAATTACTGAACATGGTACTCAGTGCTATGGTTTAGTTGCCAAGGTGGTGTTTGGTCACAGGCTGGACTCGAACTTGGAGGTCTCAATGATTCTGGGATGCTGTGAGGAGAAATGCTATCAAATTGCCATCAAGTGTCACCCAGGACTAAGGGGCAATGGAAAGGAGTTCCCAAGGCTCAGCAAGGAATGGGAATCCTTCATCAGCACCCAGAAGATTGCTGAGTGATGGAAATAAAACCTGGAAGCAAGAACTCACCTGCAATTCGACCTGGAGGCCAGAAGAGCAAGGAGAGAGCTGACTGTTGAGAAGAAGGTTTTTGAGTAATACAAGTGTTCTGATTTTCTTAGAATGAAATTCAATAAAATTTCCCATGTCTGTAAGCCTTCCAGAAGTTGCTTCTCCTTGTTTCCACATGACTGAGCATGCAGGAGGCTTCAAAAGGGCTGCTCAGGGAGACTTGGTAGTGCCTCGTCTCTTGAGCAGGAAAAGGAGCCAAAGCTACAAAGACGTCTGCCAGTGAGGATAAAGGACAGGCAGCCCCTCCTCCCTTGTTTTCTGCTGGGTTCTGATGAAAATAAAACCTTTTTCATGTGAACTGTATTAACACATACTTTCTCATACTAACTGTGTCATAATTTCAATCAATATTAAAGCTCTCCTATGGTTGCAGGCAAAAGCTGCTTAGTTCATTTATAGTTTGCTATAAATCAGAAATAAGGTGATTTATTGATTTAGGGGTGACGTATCATTAGCTAGCAGCAACACAACAGGAAAACCTGGTACCCATCTTCTTGACACACAATGCCAGTGAACACCTACAGAGCTCCCAATACCCTTCTGTAAATAATACCTGAAAGATTCCATTTCCCCTTCTGCTTACACATATTCCTCTTCCTCAAAATTGAGATCATTTTTGGAGCAAGACCCTCTTTGGACATCTCTGTATTTTCAATTCAGATGCTGCTGTCACTGGCATTCTTGTCTGACACGTTGTTATCCAGACCCTTTCCCAAGGCTGTGCCATGGGATTGTCCAACTCGCAGGTGTTAATAACCCCAAATGGGTTCATAAACCTGAAATGGGTTAATTCATCTTCATCCCTTTTTGCCCCCCCGCCCTGTTTTCCTTTAAAAACAAGGTTTTAGCTATTTTTGCAATTTTTGTTAATATTCTCCAAATTCTGCATGTCTTTTCCCGTCAGTCTGTCCCTTCTTATATTTCTAATCTATTTTCCCAGATAGTTCTCAGAGCAACAGCAGCAGTGCAGTGAGGGAGTTGGCCTTCAGTGAGATACTCTTAAAACAAAGGAGAAAATGTTATTATTTATTGTTGCATAAGCTTCCTTGTCCATCCCACCTATTATGTGAGGGATGGAATATTGAGAGGAAGAGAGAGAGAGAGTCAGTCTCTAAGGTGCTGAGTTTTCCCTCAGGGCAATGGAGAAATAGAGTGTTCCTGCAGACACACTGGCAGATCAGCAGAGGTAGTTCAGTGAAATATTGAGTGTTGAAGACAAATTCTATTGATCTATAATCAGCACTGGACTCACACATGCTGCCTATGAGGTTATTGGACAAATCTCTAATGTAAGAAAAAAAAGCTCATGTTTGCTGTGCAAAGAGCACGTTGTGCTCAAAATTTGGTCAGACTCATCTCTAAGCTCAAAGCTCAGATGTATTTCAAAGCATTAAATCTCTTCTGGAATACTTGTGGATGTCTTGGGGGTTTTTTCACTCCTGATGCTAAGAAAGAGATTTACCTGGTTCCCACCCCCTGCCATGATCACCTTCCACTGTCCCAGGCTGCTCCAAGCTCTGTCCAACCTGGCCTTGGACACTTCCAGGAATGCTGATTACCTGTGGTTTTCTAGGGAACTTCCAGATGTTTCTAGGCAATGGAGAGCACTCAAGGATTAAGAAATCTAGTTTCATGAGATACCTAACCAATTTTTTCCCTGCCAGCATCTTATTTTAAACAGGTAAGTATGAATGGAAGCAATTAAATTACACGCTTGCTTAAGTAGCTCACCGAACCCAGCTGTAATGAATGAGCATTGTGATGTTGTGCTGCTTTTGTTTCACAGAGCAGGTAGCTCTTGTTACTCTGCTTATCTCCATTTTTATGCCCATTTTTATGACCTGCATTTGTGAATGCATCTCCTGTTCTTAAATCATCATCAGTAATTCTTGAAATAAACAATTCTGGGCAGACAAAAGTCTTTAAAGTCTTTACATATCATTTTTCTTTTTTTTTTTTGAAAGACACATTTTAATCCATTTGCTTATTATTTTGTGAACAGTCCAAAAATAAAGCACAGAATCCTATAAACACATTTCTTGTGGCATAGTTCATGTAGCAATAATTTTAACAAAAGAACGCCATCCTATGGACCACACACAAGTTTTAAATCCTTCATAAATAATTTCAGGGCATAATTTAGCCCCTCTGAATACACTGGTAAGTGTGAGGTAGAGAGGGAGAAATAGAAACTACTGGAAAAAGGGAGAGTCAGGGGGAGAGAGACAGTGGGACAGAGAGATAGATTGAGTAGAAAATGTCCCCACTCCATGGAGCCTGACAGCATCCCATGGATCCTCTTCCTGTGCTCTTCTCAGGGCTGAGGGTACCAGCCTTGACAAAGTGATGGTTGCAGTGTGGATGTGCTGGCAGAAGCCCAGGGAACAGAGTCAAGGTTCAGGTGGGAAGGCTCAGGTACCTCCCCTGGGGCAGGGTTTTACCCTGGACAATGTAACCACGGGACACTGATGGCACCTTGTGAGACCTTACAGTGAAGTTAATCATGGCCGTGAGCAGGGATGAATCTCTCATGCTGTGTGTGGATATCCTGGTGCTTCTCCAGAGCAGAGTTGTCACAGCTGAGCCACTTGTGTGAGGATGCTGGCATGAGAAGAACCATCCCAGCTCACAGGGTTTGCCCTTGACCTGTCCAACACCCGCAGCCCTCGGGGATGGGGATGCAGGCCTTACATGTGGGCAGCCAAGGGGTCGATTCTTGGAGCCATTAACAGCCCTGTCCCTCATGTATCCCACCGTGATTCTCCACACCCACAGTCTGCAACCTCAGCACCTGCTCAGGGGGATGGAGCAGAGTGGAGACACTGTGGCCAGGCCCTGTCAGAATCTTCACAGGAACTGGGTGGCACTTTCCAGCTGACAGAGAAGATGTCCTGCTGATGACTGGGGCAAAATCACTCTCCTCAGTGGTACTTGGCTCCTTATAACCTAACTGCAATATTAATACACACCTCCACCACAATGTATACCCACCTCCAACAGCCAACCCCCCCTCAATGCACACACACTCTGGATTGTTTTGTCTGTATCTTTAAAAGCAAAGTGAGCGAATTTTACACCAATCAGTAACAAAGGTGTGCATGACTAGGGTCACTCAAGCTCCCAGTCATAGAGAAACTAAATAAAAGCAAGGAGAGAATGGGGAAAATTTAAGGAGGGCTCCACTGTAACTGCTGGGGCAGCTGACAGGCTGAACCTGCCTTCCCCCTGTTGGGTGAGAATCTCACTGTCTGCACTGAACACTTTTATTGGGGATTAGTGCTTGTCTGTGTAATGCTTGGAATAGATTTTTGCAGTCAGACACTATCACCGACAATCCTCGAACCCTAACCTGTCACAATTTGATATTAATAAAGGGTGTTGCTCTGTAAACTGTCAGCATGAATCCCTCCTGGGCACTGGCAGGGAACACACCCAGAAAAAGGGGGAGACCTGCTGAGGGCTGTCCCTTGGGCTGTTGGCAGAGTCGAGGAAATCTCCCCTTTACATGACTGCACATACATGGTGTGACACACAGAAAATCATGCAGAAAGATACATTTTTGACCACATCAGTATTTAACATTGATTAGTCTGATAGACTGATGGCACACAGAAATTGATTGGCACTGCCAGTGCCCCACATTAAACTGGAATACAGTTAATGATACATATAAGATATATATATACATATAAAATGATAATAAAGCAGTCTTTCTAAATTATATTCAGAAAAATTTTCTCAGTAAAAATACATTTTGAAATTACTGTTAATTAAATATTAACAATGCTTTAGCATTCTATGCACTGGTTTAAATATGCACATTCAATTCTATTTTTATCAGCTCTGAAAAATGTTGTAGTTGCTTTTATTTTCCATGATTTAATTTCAACTTCTGTGTCCTCTCTTGATATTTCTACGGCATAGTGCCATCTTGGGGATGATGTGAGCATCTGAAAGGACACGAAACAGACTGCAAGAAAATCAAAATATTTTTGCTGCACTACGTTGTTGGTGGACACTAGGACACTAAAACTAAATGTGACTGAAATCTAGGACCCTCTAAAATACCAAGAGTATCCCAGCTAATGCCATATCTATGGAAACTACCACAAATTCTTGAATGCAGCATGTTAGCTGGTGTTTTAAACTCATTAATTCCAATGCATGTGACAACAGAGAATCTCAGCTTTTCCCTTAAAAGTACATTTCTCCTCTAATTAAAGAAAAACACTGATATAATCCTAAAAGATTTGGAAGCTGGAAGAGAAATTGTATTCTGCTAAGGACAATGATGCAATTTTGGGGAATCTTTGTCCTGATTTCCAGTAATTGATAGATTTATAAAGAGACTGTTTATAATTGACAGATTTATAAAGAGACTGTTTCTTCTTAGTGTGTAAAGGAGGAGCAAAAATACAGCAACATTGTTTTAGTCACATTCTTGTCATTTTTAGCTTGACCTTTATTAGTAGCTGGCAGAAGTTCAGAGCATGATTTGAGATTTCAGGACTGCCTCTGGTTCCTTGATTCCCCAAAGCAGAACCAGACAGATCTGCTGACAGTGTGCATACAAGCATGGGCTGCTATTGTCCTCAAACACTGCAGGGTTTGATGGTCCTGGGGGACCACTGCTCCATCATCAAAAGCAAACCCCAGATTTTCCTGTACATTTCTTTGAATAACATTAAGAACTATTCCAGTTAATGGAGACTGCTTGTAAGTTATTTGGGGAGAGATTTCCCAACACAGCCACCTGCAGCCTAACACAGAGCCTTATCCTGCAGCTCAACAGGTGGGTGAGAAATTCCAGCCTGAAATAGTGGTGGTGGTGGTGCTGCTGAGGGAAGGGCTGGGGTATGTACAGGAGATGGTTCCCATTTCAGGAATTAGCCCTTCAATCAGCAGCTTTGGAGAAAATTCTCGTGCTCTCCCCAGTAGCAGCTGCTGCTTGTTCCTCTGAGCAGCTCAGCAATGTGGACTTGTGCCAGAAGGTGCTGCAGTGGCTCCAAGTTCACCACCTCACACACAAGCCCTTCTCCGTTTGCAAAGAAGGGCCCAGCAAGGCACATTCCCTCACCAGCTGTGGCAGGAATTTCTCTTTCACACACTCCAAGAATCTCCTGGATTGTTTCCTCTGCACTGTGCTGTTTCCAGCAGACACCTTCAAGCCCCCCAAGGGAAGAAGGGCCAGCAATAGTGAGACTCCTTACAGCAATCTTACAGAGTGTTTTACCTGTCCCTTCATCCTGGTTTGGTGGTCTTGTACAAAATCCCACCAGGATCTCTGCCTTGCTGGCCTTCCCCCTGATTCTCATCCATAAACACAACCCTCTTTCTCCCATCATCAAGCTCCAGACCACCAAAACCCTCCCTCCCACTCAGGGCTGCACAACTTCCTCTCCTTCCTCACATGTCACTTTTGGAGAGCCATCCATTGCACCACTCCAGTTGTGCCAACCATCCCACTATGTCTTGGTGACAAGAACTGCATCACAGCTTTCCTGCTGAAGGATAGCATTGCTTAGAAATACCCGTGATCAGGGAAAATAGATGAGAAAAGTGACTGTGCTTTAACTGCTGATTTATGCTGAATGACCTGGGGAAGAGTTGCAACAAAACCTATGTGCTAAAATGGCAAAGGTAGGGAGCAGCAGCTGTATGTTCAGAAAGAGGAGAGGATGTCTCTGCATGACCTGTCAAATGTGAGCAAAAAGAGGCTCAATCTGTTAAAAAGTTTATGTTGGTTCATTAGCCACATAAGGTTAATGCTCAGGCATTTTTTGTTCCTTAGAAATGGAACAGTGAGAGTTAACAATTAAGCTTAAATAGAAATAAATATAAAAATACATATATCTACATATATATACACATATATATGTGATGTTTGGGGGGTGCAAGAGGTGGATGTAAAAGAGAAAACAGCAACACCCAGGGGTTGAGACCAGAAGAAAGGAACAGCTCAAAAAGCTACTCCTGAATCCTGTTGTAGTTATCATACTATCCAGTAGTCATCTGCTTAATTTAAAACCATGACAGGCAATTTTCTTCTTAAAATTATGAAAGCTGTCATATTTATAGATAAGGCTTTTAAAATCCTTTGGATCTCAGAAAGGATGTGACTCTTAAAGGTGTCTGTGAAATACCCATCGAAATTGTCACATATCAGTATCCAAAATGCAATGATAACTCAGGAAATTCCACAGGATAAGTATCTGAATAAGTTAGAGATCTGAACAACTTGCTTTTTGATAGATGCTTTAGAATGGTCCTACAAAACAACATAAATTAAACTCTCTAATTATACAGAAGCACATCTTTTTTTGCTTTCCAATTCATAGCGCTGTTTCAAGCATGATGTCTCTATTTTCACCATTCAGGAGATTATTCTTCCATATTAATAAATATTTAATCGTATTAAGCTGGAGTTTTTTCTCCCAAAACAAATGACAAACTATTAAAATTAAACAAGGCTTTTGCAACTGCCATTATTTAAAAATGCCTGGAGCGTCTCACCAGGCGTTAGGAGGGAATTTGTGCTTGGCATTTCCCAAGTGGTGCTGCCAGCCTGGGGTGGTGCACAGTGCCCAGCTCTGCTTGGGACACTCAGCAATTGTAGTAAAGTTTCAGTGCATATCAGACTGTGATTTATGGCACAAACTAGTTTCACAGGGAGTGCTGAAGTCATAAGGCAGAAAATGGGAAACTGCCAGAGCAATTTCATAACTTACATCCAGATCAGCACATATCTGTACATATTCCCACTGTCTTTGGTTATAATAGTTTCCAAACTGATAAAAGCAACAGGTCAAGGAACCCATACTGAGCTCTGTGAACACCAATGCAATATAGAGTGAATTTCTTAATAAAACCATTTTATTAATTGCTATAGAGAAAGTAGGACACTTATAAGGTATAGGAACAATGTGGCAACGTTAATTTGGGTGATTTCCCTTTCTCTGTCATTACTAGTGGTAATCCCTGAAGTCAAATGATTTTATGATGTAATGGTATTTAAAAGACCTCACAGTTACCCTAAAGGTGCTCTCCATTTTCTCCTCTTATTCTTCTGCAGCAATGAAAATGGGAACCAGGAAATGCACATCCATCTGAATGCTATTTATTTACAGGGACCAACACTATATTCTGTACAGCATTATGACTAAAAACCCAGGCCAGTTTCAAATTCAAAAGAACACTTTACCAAATTTACATTAAGTATATGTATCATAAACTGCAGCTCTTACCCTTCATCAGTCATTATCACAATTATCAATTTTATCTAAAGTTATCTTTAAGTACAAAGGAGTTCATGCTGTGAACCCTTAGTGCTGTGGTTCTTTATATGCAATAAACATATGAAGGTTTCTTGCAAGAAAACACTGGCTGTGGATCAGAAATTTGTGTTTCATTACTAATTTGTAGTGCTCAATGAAGGAATGTCTAATTTTCCTACCTGAACTGGGGTATTTTAGAAATATTCATATTGGTGACAAATTAAATCATGTCTTGTAATAAGGAAGGAAAAATGATCTTTAAGAATGGATGAAGGACAAAAAAAAAAAAATCTATGTCCTCTCTACTATGCTGGCTGGTATCTGGGGCATTCCCTGCTGACTGACTTCTTCCCAGCCATGTATTTTTAATTATCCAACAGCTCCTGAGCTAGCACAGCCATGCTGCTGATTAACGTGACTATAGACAGGGCAAGGGGACCTCACTAGAATAATTATCAGCTTTCCATGTAGTCTAGAGACGTTTGTAATCCTTGAATTAACTTTTAGGAAAATTCAATGTCCAATGCCAGGAACACATCAGATTTTGTATGACCTTTAGTGCTAATCAGGGAGTTGTATACTAACGAGAGGTGCTTATGTTTGCTTTTTCTCCAAAAATCAATAACAGCTTGTTATGTTTAAAGTGCTGCTTTAGATGAGGCTCTGAACAGCTGAGAAGCACTGTGAATCAGATCCTGTTCGTAAATTTGCCAGATATATGATATAATTGTAGAATTCCTTGATAATTGTAGAGCTGGGTCCACCAGAGCATTCATAAACCTGACTGAATTTTATACTTTTAAGTAAAGGTAAAGCAAACAAAAGCCCAAAATATTAGGAGCGCTGCCTATTTTCCAGTTTACCTTTAATTCACGTGTGTCAGTGGAAATTATCTTTTCTTCAGGTCTTCAAATCTTTAACTTTCTCTCTTTGTTTTACCTTATTTTGAAATAAGCATACAGGAACACAGAAAGCTTTTCAGCTGTTTTCCTGAAGGCACTTCTGTTTTCACAGGAGCAGCCTCAGCTGCTTTTGTTTTCCCCCAGGTTGTCACAGCAGAGCCATGGATGTGGGACACGAGGATGGAGCTGAGCAAAGCCTTCAACACCTGCTGCTCACCATCATCACAGCTCTGTCCAGCTGATTGCTGGGGATCTGGAGTTCTGCCACACAGACAGGGGAGTCTGTGCTTAATTTAAATACTCATTGAATAAAATTAAGGACACAATAGCAAAAAAAAAAAAACCCCAATAAAACAACAATACTAAACACTCAACGAGGACAAATAATAACACAGCACACACACAGGAGACTCAAACCTGACTCATCATCCTTAGAAGATATTTCCAGCCCCCACAGGGGATGGAACCCTGGAAGGCAGGGCCTATGGCAGCTCTTTCTGAGAAGTTTTCAGAGCGTTTTCCCCAAATTTGTTTTACCATACTACATTTACACCATCAAGTCTCCTGATCTGTCTGTTATATGGATTGCCCTGTAAAATACTAATTTTGACTATTTCATTCAACCATTATCTATTTATAACCACTATATTTTCTGTTGTTAATTGCTTCCTAAAATTATTTCGGGGACTAATACATTTCTTGATTTTTTTATCTGGATTTTGCATCACTAATCTCCAAGCAATGCACTGTATGCATCCTTCCATCTATATACTTTTATTGTCTTTTCTTGTAGCTCTGAGGACTACAGTGGTAAAGATTTTGTGCATATTTGTCTCCTGCAAGGTCATAGCATCAAGAGAAGGACACTCAGACTCATCCACAGCCGTTTGAAGGACTAATGTCAGAAAGAGCAGCACTAATTAACTTTCTTTTCTTTCTCAAATAGCTGAGATAACTCTCCATGTGGTACACTTGGGCAAGTTAGTGTGGTGCATTTGCTTTTATAATTAAAAAAAAGCAAGGACACAGAAGTGCTGTAGCCTGGAAACAGCAAATTTGTCATCATGCTAATGCATGACTGGGAGGGCTCAGGTAAAAGAACCAAAGCAATAAATAGAGTATATTGGTAGTGAAAAGAACTCATTCAGTCGCTGCTGAAGGCAAATTACATAACAAACCCAGAGCCTGGAGTACTGTGAACAGTCTGAAACTTGCTCTTACTGGTCACTGCAGCTTCTCAAACTAAAGTTTACTTTTCTAAATATGTCTGTTACTAATTACACTTCTAGAAATTCTTATACAGCAAAAGTTAGGCAGCAGCAAGGACAGTCAAAGAGCACAGTTGCTGCAATCCTGTCCACACTGATCTGTGCAGCATTTGGGTGTCCAATACAGGCATTTAGGCCAAATTCATTCCACTGCTTTTGCCTTTCACACTGGAGGTTTGTAGGTCCTCCAGAAGAGTTTATGGGTCGTGGATGGGTTTTTTTGGTGACAGAAACCCATTCTGTTCCCCTATTAGACAGATGTTCTAAAACAAAGTATCTTTTGCCCGCACAGAGTTGGAGAAAAAGACATTCTGAAAACTTCTGTTATGTCCCTGACAAGCAGAATCCCAGAATGGTTAAGGCTGGAAATGATCTCTGGAGAGTCTCAAGCAGGTTCAGCTGAAGCAGGTCACACAGCACCATGAGCAGTCGGGTTCTTATCTCCCAGGGTGGAAATTCCACAGCCTTTGTGGTCCTCTGCTGCCTCACGGAACAAAAAATACCTCGGCTTTATCTCCATTTTGCAGAGGTGATTTCAGAAGATGTCAAAGACATCCAAACATTTGTTAAGACATACGATTTTTTTAATCTCCTTCTTTTATTTCCTGAGTACTTGTTTTTGGTTGATGTAATGGTCTTTCCAATTCGTGTATTGCAAAGAGGGAGTTTATATCAATTTTCATTTCTGCACTGCACAAAGAATTATTAGGGGTTTGCAAGTAAAATTAGTGCAAGGGACTTTTATTTTTCTTTTAATCTCCACATAATGCACTGTGCAGGCTACTCCAGGTTTTGGCGCAGTATAAGCAATATTTTTAAAAATATGTTTTATTCCAATCAGTAAGAGAAGCAAACACATGCCAGATAATGTGAACAGCAAATCCCATGAACAATTCAAGGACATCACAACAATTTAGAATTTCTGTGTTACAAGTTAATTATTTAGATAGAATGTGAATATGACTGACTAATAGTCTCTGCACCAAGACATGATTTTGATTGAATGGGCTACTCTTGGAATTCTTCCAGCATAAATTTTAAATTTTCCCCTTTTTATTTCTTTTGCCAAAAGTGTAGAAGCAAAACAAGGACCTGGAAAAGCTCCAAGTTCTTTGGGAAACTCTAATGAGTTGTATGCATTAAAAATAGCTCATTTTCTGTAGGAAAGCTTTAAGATGGGGCATAATAAGTTAGAGCATCAAGGGGAAGAAGCTCAACATCTGGAACAGAGTGATTGGGGAAAGGCAAACTCTATACATGAACTTCTACAACTTGGTGTTTTCCAGGGGGCTTTAACACTGCCTTGGAAGAAAAAGGCAATAATATCCATTTACCAAGGAGCTGTATTTGTCTTAAACTGTGCTGTGAGGGTCAGTGGGAGTAGCAGTCTTTAGCTCAGACTCGTATTTAATTTACATTTACAGCATAAAAAATAAACCTGCTGAAACTGAAAAAGACTACCTGCTCTGATTTTTCCAAATGTTAGTTCTTCTTTACTGTAGAGGGGTAATTGCTGCTTGGTATCAGGTGGACACTTGGCAATAAAGAGCTGGACAGTAATTACGAGACATAGTCAGAAATAGTTTTTTTCCTGTCTTTGTCCAATAGAGCTCTTTTGTATGTATGTTAGAGCATCAGACCTTTATTCCTAGATTTTCCAATCCTTCCCCCAGCCTTGTCTTTTGGTTGGGTTTTGGTTGTTTCTAGATTTTGGGGGATTTTAACTTTGTACAAGATCTCACCATGCTCCTGTGCCTCTCTCACTGCAGTAGGAAATGCTAATATTAACAATTCCCACTCATAATTCCCTGAGTGAGATTGTTAGCTGAATAGGGAGATTTCTGGAATTTTTCTCATGCTTTTTTTATTAGTTAAGTTGAATTCCTCAAAACAAAGAAGCTAAAAATGATGAATATTGAGGGCCCCACAGTTTTCAGTCATGTTTTGTTATTGCTGTTGTTCATATTTGCTTATGAGACTGAGGCTTGTGATTTCTTGGGGGAATTCACATTTTCCAAACTACAGATTTCAGGGCAATTGGTAGGTAAGAGGGAATTTCTGTAGGGAATCCAAGTCCTAATGGACTTGTGTGCCTGTATAATGAATCTGAGAGCTTAAAGGTACCTCCAGAACAGCCAAGGGGAGCCAATGGCCTCATCCTCGATGGCTTCAATTCAATATTCCCTGTGGAACTGGGACATTTGAAGTTTTGAATCAAAGTTATTTTACTGTGAAAAGAGAGCAGCTCTGCTTCTGATTCTGGGGGAAACAGAGTACAAGAACACTGAGAGGAATCGTAAGCAAAACAGTAGAAAATCTAAGAGTGCAATTTTCCTCTATTTCAGCTCATTCACTTGCAATTACATTGGCCCATGATCCTGAGATATAATTCACGGGTGAACACCTATCACAGAATCTGGTTTAGTTTGTTTTTCAAAGCACATGAGATTTTAAAAATTAAATCAATAATTTTTAAAAATCAGGGCCATTTCTCAATGGGTTTCTGTGGTTGGTTGATTTGTTTTTCTCAGCAACGTGTTCATATCTTGCTTGGTTCATGCCCAAAAGAACACACAATAACCATGGAGTTTCTCCTGTATAGAGTTAATACAGATTCTAGGATTAAAACTATGACAAAGCAGGTGAACAGTGGAAGAACTCAATAAACACATCATGGAAGACAGTGTAACTATGAGGGAAGTTTATGAAAGGAGTTATAGTACATAATAAAGAAAAATAAACCTGAATTCATGAAAAGTAGAACATGAGAAAAAAGACTGAATCCATTAAACTGTACAAGACAATAGAAAAAATGTCTCCTAGATCAATGATACTCCATAGGAAAAAACAACAACAATTACTCCAGAAAAACTGGAAAGATTATCAGTCTGGGGACGTGTTTGAGGACAAAATAAAAAAGACCTGACAGGACACTGCTCACATTCTAAATGAGAGTACTGAATATGACAGGAGAAGTGAGCAAAGAAAATAAACATGATTTTCTGTGATAACTACAATAAAACATAATGATAGGAGCACTCCTGTTTCTAATATAGTGGACTGTAAGGACTATTCTGCAGAAAAAAATATTGAGATCACTCAAGGAACTACCAGAAAAATGAAAACACTGCTGCTTTAGCAGGTTTTAACAATGTATTATACTTTCTTCCTTGAGAATAATTTCAGACATAAATATTAAAAACTCATTACATTTCCAAATACACCTAACAATAAGGAAACAAAAAGAAATTTCAGCATTTACATGAAAAACTTGGTGTTTTGATAGAACAATTGGTGAGTTAATGACTAATGAATAATTAAACATCTCTGACAACATATTAATGGTCCATGACTTTGCCGTAGGCTGCACTTCAGTCCTTAGATTGCAAATGATTTAGAGGTGCTGATCTAATATTATTAATTTCTTCAAACTTCTTAAGGCACAAATGTTCTTGGGAACTCTTGCTGTATAAAACATTCCACAGTAAAATTAACAATTGTAATTCATGATGTGCTTGACATCCCTGAGTTTTGAGGAAAGTCTGACTTAGCAAAGGGTTGAAGGTAACTTTTGCTGTTTATTGCAGGCAGGCCCTGGCACAGGGTACCCAGAGAAGCTGTGGCTGCCCCTGGATCCCTGGAAGTGTCCAAGGCCAGGCTGGATGGGGCTTGGAGCAGCCTGGGACAGTGGGAGGTGTCCCTGCCCATCGCTGGGGATGGGACTGGATGGGCTTTAAGGTCCCTTCCAGCCCAGACCATTCTGGGATTCAGTGACTCTAACATTAATTAGGTCACAGTCATTTTGAAAGAGTTTGTTCAACATACACACGTGTTACATCATTGTTTTACTACTCTGATTGCTGAAATTATGATTTAAATTCTAATGTCGGGTCCTGCAAGACATCATCTGACAGTGGGCATGTCCACACCAATAAAATCCAAGCAAACAAAATGCCAAACCATTCCCCTAAAATGCTAATCTTCTAAATTAATAAGTAAAGGTCACTGTCTTCTGAGGACATATTTTACATCTATTCAGTGGTTTAAGTTTCTTATGTTTCAGGCACATCTTTCATCTAGAAGTTCTATTTTTAGTTCTCCAGTTCTCTGTAACTGCAATTTAGGTTGAGTCTTCCACCATTAAGGATTAAATAAAATGTTGTTTATTAAATAGCTGCTTTATATTCTTATTTATGTCAAATAATCCCTACCAGTTTTCAAGGATGAACACGTGAGGGAATAAAGGACATGGCTAAGAATGAATTTCCAAAGTTCTTATTATTTAAGAATCTGCTAAAATGGTTGCCAAAATATTTGTTTAGGACTGTAGGTTTGTACAGAAAAAGAATGTATGTAATTCTCTGTCAAGACTTGTTAGTCAGCCTGATCCTCTAATTGCATAAATAAGAAGAGGAACAAACCAGCAGTGTTTACATTCCAATGTGTGCATATCTTAGATGATTACTTGATTTTCTGTGAGCATCCTGTGAAAATTAAAGTACAGCTGTTGCATGATGAGAATTACAGTCAAAAAAATATTTCCTTCAGTGGCAGCTGAAATCAGTCATTATTTGACAGAAAGAATTCATTGCCTCATTGATTTGTTCCCCGAAACTTAATAGGTCCCTTCTAACTTAAATCACTTCCAAGCAATAAATTTATGGATTGAATCCCAACAAGTGCAAACTGAGTTGGTTCTTCTGAATTCAAAGATATTGAAGTTTATGCAAATGGAAAATCAGTTTGTGATTCATCAGTTCAGTTTCCATATGCAGGATGTATCTCCTTTCATCCCTAATAACAAGTTCAAGGCTTTTAGGTAATTTATAAGTTTTCAAAGGTGGATGATCTTTGAAATCATTTCTTAATCAGCATTCAGGTACAAGGAGGAGGCAGGCTGTGTGTTCTCCAAGTGGTGATTCCCAGGTGCAAAGTGGGAACACTTTAAAGACCACAAAAATCAGACCAAGTTTCATGAACACATCTTGCCTGTTGTGTCTCTTACTACTGTTTACAAGTCCCCATACAGTCAGTGCACACAGGGGAATAACAGATAAAAGATGCAGCTTGCCCTGGGGTGGGAAATGGAATAAAAAAGAGAGAATAACCTGCAATTTTGGTATCATTGCCTCTGCAGCCAAACAGCTCTGCCTCACACTTCACTCAGAGGGGACACCAGGCCAGCTGAAGTAAGAATAACCAGGTGGAAAATGCTAGAAGGAGGAAAAATCCAATCCAAGCTTCTGTGGGCTCAAGTCTTTAAGAAGAAATTGCACAGCTCATAAAGTTTCACAGGGAATCAATTAACAAATGAAGAAGTGAAGAAACTAAAATCCCACTGAAAGAAAAAAAAAAAATGGATCTTCCTGGCTTTCATTTCTTTTCAAGCTTTGTGTCATTCTTTAATAAAGACCTGAGATTCAGAATTTTATAGGGTTTCTAAGAGAGGAGAACTAAGCCTCAGGAACAAATCACTAAAATTATACAACTGTGATAATTTCCTCCCACTCTCAGCAATCTCTGGGGAAAATCATAGAAGGACAGACAAAACAACCATCTCTCTTACTTCTATTCTTAGACTCCAATGCTTTTTGGTCTTGCTTCCCACCAGATCCCTTTTAATGAGCTCTACATTTTGACGCAGCTTTTATTGGAATGCACTTTTGATATTATTGTAGACTTAACAAAATCTTTTTTAATTATGATTTTCACAGTGAACTCAGCATTTGTTCAAAAGTCTCTTTCAACCAGAAGTTTTTCTTGCCTCTTTTTGTTAATAACTTCAGTAGGTTTTGATTAAGGATTTTGGGGGACAGCAAGGACAATAAAATTGAGTATTTAGCCTGAGCTCCAGCTCTCTAAAATCAAGGTGTCCCCAAAACACTCCAACAAGGAGAGAGGATTAGGCTCAAATTTAGTTGCAGGACAGCATTGCACTTCCAGTTTGGTAAGCTTTGCTTAGGCAAAAAAGAAATTTGCTGAATGGTCCTTGATGGAAAATAGTCTTGATTCATATGAATGATAATGTCACACCTTAAAAAATGTGAGAATAATTTATGCCTGGAATAACATTAGATCCACGGAAAGCAATATACCGAGTATTTGGGAAATGAAGGGTTTAATTTCTTTAATTCAGGATCCATAGAATGTAATTATTACTTCTCACTCTTAGAATCAGTTTTTTCACAAATCAGAGTGTAAATTCACAAATGTTCCTCCTGCAGGTTAAGTCAATTCTGACAGATTTGTGATGTTTACATTAAAATGATGGAGATCAAATCCATCCAGAAAACAGTGAACTCATCTCATGCAACCCTCAAGTGAAATGTGAACTTTGGTTATGTTCTCTCTCATTTTCTAGCAGCATGGAATACATCTGAAATTACAGAAATCCCCAGGACAGAGTAGAAAGGAGATCTTTTTAATCCCCAAAGTCAGATTTTTTCCATTCTGCAGAAAATTCAATTTACTAAATACACAAAGCATATAAATANATATATGAATACATATCATATTTTTATATATAAAATATACAAAGAAACATTCTAAATATACATAATACTAAAAAAAAATTTGAAAACACTAGGAGATGTAAGGAGCATGTTCATGCATGGTGGCTGGATGCATACACTGTGTGAAGGACATATGGCAAAGCAATAAAAAAAGAGCTAACAGACTTCTTTACTTGGTAAAATGAAAATTTCTACCTCCTCTCATAACCAATTCTTGGGATATATTTTTGCAATTATCTTTTTCCTTCTGAAGTCAAGCTTTTTCTGTCCTGAAGCTCTAAACCAGCACAGGGAATATAACTTGAAATAATGACAAGGGGTTAAAAATTCAGATTTTAATATAATTTGTCATAATTATAACATTTATTATAACATAATGTAATGTATAAAGAATTGTAATTTATGATTTAATAATTTTTGTTTGATTGAAGCAATGGATGGAATCATATCTTCCCTAGATATTGCTTTAGTGCAACAATCATATATTCTTTTTAATATGTTGTTCTGTATCTCTAAAATATTAGAAAGAATGGAGAAGAGATCACAGAGAAAATTGGTCATGGAAATAAGGTAATGACTTGAGTAAGGCAGAAAGAGGGAGTGTAGACTTTAATTTGGTTAAGTGCATATAAATGAGGAAATGATCAGGATGTGAGCAGTCACCGTGCACAGAAATGTGTCTGTGTGCTCTCAGAGTTTTGAGTAAAGGATTCGAGTGCAGACTGCTGCCATCACTTCTCTGTTCCAAAGCACTTGGAGTTGGAGGCAGAGCCTCCTCCTGATCTGGGAGAGCTCCTGTGACTGACTCCAGTGGCAGCATCTCAGGGACTGGCACTGCACTGGAACCCCTCCATCCACAGGGACTCGGTCCCAGTGCCTCCCACTGCTGATTCACTCATTAAAAAGGATGTGTACAACTCCAAACTCAAGGAAGCTTCCATTAGCAATTAATGGGGAAAAAATCAATGAGATTTTAGGTAGATTAAAAGTCTAATGACAAGCCCGTGGGATGACATGCTTGGATTAAACATTATTAATAAAAGAGCTGCGTTTGTGTTATCAGTTTGTGGTAATGTGATCTTATTATGTGGTTAAAAACAAATGGTAACAATGGGTCCTGTTCCATTATTAGAGAATAAAGGTTTGGTTTTTTTCAAACGGATACTGGAAAAATATTCAGAAAAAAAATGACATAATTATTTAAACTATGCATTTTTCCTTTTAAAAGTGTACACAAGGAGACTGTAATTTGTCTGCTGTTGTGGAATGAAACAGAAACTTTCTGAACCTTTTTGAAAGCAATTATCTACAGTTGTTGAAATTTTTAGTTTTAAGAGCTACATAAATGGGGATAAAATTCACCTTCAAGTTCAAATGTCTGCATGGTGCAGGAAGGGATATTTGGTATGAAAACTGAATCTCACACTTACCAGAGGCATCTTGTCCTACTAAGCAGTTCTATCCTCCTTGGGAGTGTCTGTTCTGTGTTCAAAGAAGGGGATTCAGCCTTCTTGACAACTCTAATGACCAGAGTACCTGCAGGAATGACCAAAAGTTAAAGCATTATGGAGGGGATTGCCCAAATGTCTCCTTAAAAAGGACAGGTTTGGAATAACAACATCCCCGTTTGGAGGCCTGTTCCAGTGTTTGATCACACTCTTGGGGGTCTTTGTAAAGCCCCTTTCCACAGAGCCATCCTGTGATCCTGAGAGACAGGTGACCTCTCCCTGGTGGGCAGAGGTGGGGAAGTTGGACTCGGTGATTTTTAAAGGTCACTGCCAACTGAAAGCATTCTATTCTTCTTAGATTTGGCATACCTGCCTCTGGGAAGGCAGACAGTCAGCCAGGTCTCATGGCACAGCTCGATCTTCTGGGAAAATTGTGACACTTTTCCATGCTACCCTCTTATGCTACTATGCTCCTATCTGGTTTATGCTCTGGAATTTAGTAAATCCATCTGAAATTTTATGTGAAGTCAGTGTTTCTCACTGTTCTTAGAGAAGGGACAACATTTTTCAGCTTCTTTCTTTCTTTCT
>VYXF01005969.1:286121-327980 GCA_013397295.1 Polioptila caerulea | reverse complement strand
GACACCAAGCCGAAGTATAACAAAATGGAGGGGTATTTATATTGTAACCAAAGGGGAGGGGATACAATAGCAACCAATAAGGGGCCATAGGGGAGCATGCAGGGCGGTGATCCCTGCATGCAGGGGAACATGCTGAGGGTATGAAACAATATAATTGGTTCTGGGGCAGGATTGACACAGAAGGGACTAGAACATGGGAGGGGAATGTCCATATAAGGAACACAGTGGGATAGGACTAGGGTGACAGACAGATACAAAGGAGGGGGGGGGGAAAACCAGAACACAAAGCTTATAAAACTCAGTAAAAAGAACCAAAATATGCACCGCAACACATTCTGTAAGATTTTTATGAGCTATCAGGCTGAAAAGTAAATTTTCATTTTTAGGAAAAAATAAAAACCTTAAGTAAAGATTTTTAAATTTCCAATACAAATTGCTAAATACTTTTACAGAAGCCCTGAAATGTAAAATGAAGTAAATAAATAGTTATCTTTCCTTTTCTTCATTTCATTTCTGTTCATAAAATAGAAGGAAGGAGACAAAAGGGAAGAGACAGAATGTTTTAAAAAATTGGATTTGATTGACTTCTTAACCCAAAGTATATCTATTGATGTATAAAGTAGTCCCTATACATTTTGATGAGGAATAGAAACGACAGTTTTGTTTTCTGAGAAATTGCAAAACTGCATTTCTACTAGCTTTTCTTACAACCAGCTTTCAACTAGCTCTCATGTCTAGAGATTAGTTGATAAATAGGAAACAATTCTATGAGAAAAAGTTTTCTGGATCATTATCCCAGTTTGCCATTATTGTTAAATCTCAGTTTTACTTGCTATCAAAACATGTTATATTAATAAAATTCTTTTACAAAAAGCTGAATCTTGTTTATTCTTTTGATCCCCATTTTTTTTCCCTTCAAAGCACCTTTATTTTATAGCCTTTCATATTTACCAAGAAGAAATTATGACTGCAAATTATGACTGCATTCTGGCTTGCCAGTTTCAAGCTAAATGGTGTTGAAAATTTTTCAGTGCAGCAGTACCATTATTTTATGACAATAAAAATGTTTCATTGTCAGTCTGTCTTCATTGGACATTGTTGAAAAAGAGGAAGAGTAAGAAGCCCAGAGCTCATTAACAGCTGTAATAAAAGGAAACTTTAGAAATAATTATTCCAAAATATCCCAAAATATCCATTTTATGAGGGATTACATATGTTAGCACAGAGAAGGTGCAATGAAATGAATACTTACTAAATTCTTGGAAAAGTAGTGAATTTCATGTGTGATTTTTTTCCCTGAGAGTACTTTTGGAGAAGAATATCAAAACATTCTGACGTTCTGGTGACATTTGCACCCTCTTTCAGGTCGAAAAATATAACTCTGTTTTTTCACAGTTATTTTCTAAGTTATTAATTTAACAAAACAATTTTTGAGTTAAGGAAGTATTTAATAACAGTTCTTTATTGGTTTGGATAATAATCTCTGATTGAAAGGTAAATTTTATTTAACTTGTAATTTAAATTTCAAGAAACAATCTTGAAATTTTGTAGAATAGAACTGTGAATCAAAAAAGTATTAGAAATGAACACACAGCCAAAGAATATAATAAGATTTACAAATTTTCAAGGAAACATTAGTGCAATATATATTCAAAGTTATTCTTCGAACTCTTTGTCATAGATTTTAAAAATATACTATTGTGACTTCACACTGTAAAGAGGTCCAACAAGACCAAGTGCCAGGTCAACCTGGGGCAGGGCAACCGCTGGAATCAATACCGGATGGAGGATGAAGGGATTGAGGGAAGCCCTGACAAGAATGGCTTGGGGGTGCTGGTGACTAAAAAACTGGTACTGGTGATTAAAAACCAGATATGACCTGTTAATGGGCACTTGCAGCCCAGAGAGCAAATTTTGTCCTGGGCTTCACCCAAAGCAATGTGGCAGCAGGATGAGGGAAGTGGTTCTGTCCCTCTGCCCTGCTGAGACCCAGCCTGGAGTGCTGCATCCTGCTCTGGGGTCCTCAGCACAGAAACGACATGGAACTGTAGGGGTGGGTCCAGATGAGGGCCACAAAGATGATTGGAGGGACGGAACACTTCTCCTATGGGAAATAGTTGAGAGTGTTGGGGCTGTTAAATCTAGAGGACAGAAGTCTCCAAGATCTTATTGAGACCTTCCAGTACTAAAAGGGGGTTTAATACAAGGATGGGGAAAACTTTGTAACTTTGTCCTGTTGCAACGGGACAAAGGACAATGTTTTTAAACTACATGAGGATAGATGAAGACGAGATATGAGGAAATTTTTTATGAGGAAGGTAGTAAAACCTTGGATCAGGTTGTTCAGAAACATGGTAAATGTCCCATTCCTGGAAACTTTCACAGTTAGGCTGGACAGGGTTTTGATCAACCTCATCTAGTTGAGGACGTCCCTGCTCATTACAGGAGGGATGCTTATAAGTCCTTTCCAACCAAAACTATTCTATAATTTTGTATGCCTAAAATTATTTCTTATGACTCCATGTATATGATGAATTTCTTTTTGAAAACACGCCTGTGTAATTCAGATTAATGTACATTTTCAGACTGGGATATAATTGGCTTCTTAAAAATACAAAGACAAACATGGTCTCCCAGCTGAACCTATTGACAGTACTGAACAATTTATTATAGCTGCAAAATTACTCACGGATACTCTCTTGAAAAAATGAGATTGCTGAAGAAAACAGTGAGAAGCTTCTGAAAATCTAGGCTGCTAGTTTAGCCAATGCCAGTGCAAAACCAGTCACAAAAGTTTTAAAGATGTTTCTAACATAGCACATGGATCTGGTGTTATTTATGCAGCTAACTGTATCTCAAATCCAGAGGATCTCATCCATGGAAAATACGAGGTGATGCTCCATCCCCAGGTGTATTGTCCTGTGGGGACAATTAGGAGATTGATTAGGCTCTTGATTAGGCTCTAAGCTGATTTCAGTAGCAGTCTACTGTTGACTTCAGTGGGAGTAAGAGTTAATCCCAAATTACTATGTCTGTAAAATAAGACATTCTTTGATTTTTGTCCATGTTCTAAATTGGTGATTTCATCCTTATGGAACAGTTAACTTGAAAGACCAGCCTCCTTATGAATTTTCTTTCTCAAGAAATGAAATCTATATAACACCTTATGGATTATTTTATGTTCAATGAGGTTTCCATTGCATTGTGACTGATTATGCTGAAAAATGTATTAAAATTAATAAGATATATGACTTTTGAAGAAATCCGCGGCTAAAAACCTATTTCTTTCTTTTTTTTTTTTTTTGGTTGGCGAGGACAAGTCATTAATAATTTCAGAATTGAGTTGTTAAACAGAATTCTAGTTAATTCTGCCAGCTCACAAGAATTTACACGTAATCTGTCTTCCTTCTTTGACTTCTACTTTTGGCAAAACTATTACATTTCAGCCAGTGACCCATTTCCACAAATGTTTAAAATTACATTTAAGAATGGGAGAAAGATGAAAGCAAGCAGTGTTTCCAAATTACAGTCTTATTAATTTCTATGAAAAACCAAGGTTAGCTGCCTGAAAATATTTGTATTTCTTACTGAAGTGTAATACAGACTGGCTTTGAACTTCACGGTTTCAGTAAAACAAAATTCAACAGGTTTTGGAATCCTGGCCCTCTCATAGCAAGATGCTTTTTTGGTGGACAGACAGTGTCAATACAAACTGGAATAGATACATGTCACAAACCTTCCCATGTAGGTACTTCCAACATCAAATTAGAGACTTCCATTACAGTAAATATGTATGAGCCAACACACCAACACACCAAAATTAAATGCTCTTGAAAGACGCTGGTTCTCAGTGAATCCAGATCCTCTAATTTTTCTCAGCTTTTTTAAACTTAATTGAACATTTAAAAAAATATGTCTGATTTATTCTTTCCTTTTATTGGCTTCTGATAAACACTCGAAAAAAAAAAAGCTATCAGCCATTCTGAATGACACTGAGAAGAAAGCATTATTTTCTACCAAAATCATGGATAATAAAATGATTCTTTAGAACTGGATAAAGATAAATTAGGGAAGTGTGGTTCCAGAACTCTAAACACACTGTGTCAAGTAACACAATCATTTGGTAGTCAAATATTGTGATGTCATTAAAAAAGCCAGGTAATGAGGTTAATTCTGTGTGATATTCACTAGGATTTCTTTTCTGAATATATACATAGTTGTGATTTTTAAACAGAAAATAGATAAATAAGGAAGAAAAGAATAAATATATGAAAGGAGGAAAGAAATATTTCAGACATTCAGTAGGTTTCTTGTGTTTATTGTTTATTGAGAAAGCATTAACATTTTGGGGACCTGCTGAATTAAAAATCACAATAAAAAATCTGAAATATTACCCCTTTACTTGAAGACATCAGCTTTAGTTTGCAGAAGTATTATCCGCTTTGGACATATCATAAATCTCCTTTTGCAGGAGGCTGCTTGTGGCAATTGAATCGAACCCTTGATATGGGCATTGACTTCATCTGAAATTAATGTTGACTATGTTTCCGTGAGCCAAATGGAAAAACTTTCAGGGAAGTTGAAGCTCTGCCATATCAGCTAATGTGAAAGAGGTGGTATATATAATATATATATATATATGCTATATTGGCTGGTTCCTTGTTTTTTCTGTTGCCCTAGTCACTGCCATAGCAGTGCCATTGCCATATGCCATTGCCATAGCAATCTTCTGACCATTTTAAACTAAAAGCTGCAGTCAACCCCTCCCTTATCATGTCTCTAAAACAAATCTTTGTTGATTGTTATGCTCTTGAAGGCACATGACAGTTGATCAGATATCATCTCTGAGGTTAGCATCTTTTCAACAAATCGCATTCTTTAAACAACTTTTTTTTTTTTTTTTTTTTTTTCCAGCAGCAATAGCAGGTCAAAAAATGCCCTGAACAGCTGCCTTGGGAGAAGAAATTCAATTCTGCCAGTCATCCCAGCCTCACCCTGCCTTCTCACACCACCCTTTTCTTCAATATGATCTTATGTAGGAGCCAGCTGTTTGCCATGATGATACAATTCTCATGGAATACAAGGAAAGTCTGAGGACAGTTTTTCCTAAGTGCTTTTGTTCCATTACGTGGCAGTATCTATTGAAACTTACTAAAGAAGGAAGCAATTAGTCTATTTTCCTAAGAATTCATTTGCAATGCAAAATATTACTGAAATCTTGAAATCATTTTACAAGTCATGTCTGCATTATATACATTCACACACATATATACATGTCAAATATAGACTCAAATTTTAACATTTTATTGATAATGTATTTATATGTAAAACCAAAAAATATTGTTCTTTGAATTCAAGACATTTCTTGTTCAGTGATGAGTTAACTGTAATTTTTCATGTCGCTATGTGTAAGCTAAACATCTCTGCAGTACTACTAGAAATGATTTTTGTTGCTTTTTTTTCCTTACAATTGAATCAAAGATATAAAATATTTCTGCCTTATGGAATTTAACTCATTTTCCTGAGTTTATATATGCCAACAATATATGTATTTTTAGATCAATTGAACTATTGGAGTGTTTTAAGGGTAAATGTCTGTTTTGAATCAACTTGGCAATTTTTAAATTGTTAAATTGATCCTTGGAGATATATCACCTGCAGGTCAATTCAATTTAAATATTTATCACTTATCAGTATTATTCTTATTAATCTTTTAGCTGTTCATGTTTATTGTTTCATTTTCCTGCCTCATTATCTGTCTCTGAATCCTCTTTTACTTCAGGTGTCATTATTTTTTTGTTTATAAATAGGGTGAAATGGAACAATCATTTTTTGAGCTCTTCCTGCTCTTGGCACAACATTTAAATTATTGAAAAAATGTTTTCATTTGTTTTAAGTCTAAGCTAAATAGAAGTTATAGGAGAATTTTTATTCCTCTTCTGTTGCAGGACATCAGCTGGGTACAAGTTCTCATCAGTTAGGGAATGGTGCATTTGTGATATATGTAGTTCAATTTGACTCTACAGTGGGTAAAGTAGTTGGCAAATGTTTGAGAAAAATACATGAGAAATCCATCAGAGATGTATTATTCGGTTTCCAGAGAACAAAAGAAACCGTAAGATGAGTTGGGATGCAAAACTGAGGAAATTAGCGGCTGCTTTTTATCCTGTTCCAATGAATGGATAAGTAAAAGCATGCAGGACAAGAAATGTCTTGTTGGCTTCTATCTTACTTCAGTCAAGTGAATATCAGTAAATACAGGAGGAAATATTTTATGTCAAATACAAAAGATACTAAATTACACATGAGAAATGGCTTTTGAACCTCTTTCTACAGTTTGAGCTAACTGTTACTTGGTCTAGATGCAAATTCAGCATGTAAACATATAAACATATAAAACAGTTCCTATTGCAGTATAGGAAATTTCATGGGCAAATGTGAGCATGGATAGGGGTATAGGTATGGGTGTGGATATGGATATGTTTGATGAATTCAGCAGAAAATCATTTAAATACTTTTAAAAGATATATGATTTCCTTATATTTTAAGCTGGGAAAACAATTGAAAACTATTGAAGAAATATCAAAATGTCAGGTTTGATTTAAAATTATGACAGAAGAGTATTTTTTAATCAGTAATATTGTACATATTATCTGCTGGTTTTTTGTCATAATGGCAAGGTTAAATTCACAACATCCACACAGCTTTTACTGCATAAAGATCTCAAATACAGGAACTTAGGACTTGATTGCTGGAAATCATATATCCCTATAAAATCTACAACACTGCAAGTATTATCATTTCACTGTTGCTGTCATGCTTTACCAGGAGTTTTATTCTATTTTCAGAATTGTAAAGAAAAGCAAATTATATGCAAAATTTTAGTTGCAAACACAACAATAAAATTTGCTAGTACCAGTTATGGGGTAGATGGAGTAGGAGTAGTTTCTAAAAATAATTGGGAAGACAATAATAGTGCATAGAATTTCTCTGATGGTTTTGGAACATTTTTATAAATATAAATGGCTTGGTAGTCCTGAAGGCACTGTGAAACAATACTTCTAGACTCATGAGTGCTCTCAGTCTTACCTTGGATATTAAAGTCGTTAATGTAAATGAAATAACTACTATGCAATCCAGTAGAATTCACTTCATTTTCATTTTTTGGTCACTGATTTACAAACATGACATTCTCAGAGGGAGGTGATGGAGGAGGAGATTTCAAGGTTCTGGAAGGGACTCACTGAAATTCTTTTTTGAAGCTGATTGAAAGTGCTACTTCATTCACTCTCAGAGACATAAAACTAGGAAATCTTTGTGTCTAAGCTCTTTCTGGACTGTCACATTTCCAAGTTTCTAAGGCAGCAGGAAAAATTATCCTAAAAGAGGTCACATGAGTTGAAAACTCAAGAAAGATGCTGCTGTGCTGTAATTACATTAAAAGGTTTTAAGATTTTTGTGTTTTCTAGGACCTGAAGGTTGTAGCTGCTGGAAGTAATAAATTAGTAAGGCAACTTTTATTGGACACTGAAAAATCAGAAAGCTTTACTTAGCCCAGTATTTTTCTTCTTCAATGATCCATTTACCCGCATGTTTTATAATGTTAGTCAGACTGCAAAGACAGACATTCTTACATTTTGCTGCTGACTTATTTTGAATAAGTTTCCATTGTTGTCTTCCAAAATAAATATGCAGATACCATTTTGTGGCAGTGTGTTCTTATCACAGCTATTGATGAGCAAAATGGTTCATTTAAAAATGCCAAACTTCTATCATGTTTTCAAGGTTTATGGAAATGCTTCTTGTTAACCTTCCAGAAGGTACAAATTTTCTTTTGTTTATGCACCAATTTCTAGGAGTGTCACCCTTTTCAGAGTTCAGGTGTGATAATGTCTTATCTGTGACACTTATTATTTCCTTGGCATAAAAATATGAAATTCCATAGGAAAAACAGAGCACTTCTGAGCAGTCTAGCAACAGAACAATTATTATTTACTGGTGTTATATGGATGCTAACCATTTGCTCAGCTAACTTATTTAGTAGAAATAATAATTTTTAATATTTTTCCATCTGGCCTTCTCCAAGATCTCTGAGACATCTTTAAATTCTTGTTTTCTGCATTTTTCCATTTTAAAATTCCAAGGCTCTTCAGACATTTGGGACAGAAACTTATGTTTCTCAACATCTAGATACAAAGCATGGGTGGGAGTTGGCTAAAATATATGTATTTCAACGAGAACATCCCCTACAAGTGTTAGCATGACTTTTTGTTGTCATGCCCTCAGGACAAAGAAGCCCAAATAAGATTTGTTGGCAGGAGTAGATTTATTATGACAGTTCTTTTCCAGGTTCATATTAGACTATCTAACACATGTCTCATTTTTCTCAATTGTGCTTTTGGATAGAGGCATAGAATAATATCATAAATGGAATGAAAAAGAAAATCAGAATATAATCAAACTTTAGTTGAAAAAAGAAAATTAACCCAGACTAAAAGAATTAGTGGAAAACTTGACAAATAAGTTTTACAGTCATGACCCAAAACAAATCATAGAGTATCTAAATCTGATGAAAAATCTTGTTTTACTTTGGATAAGGTTAAAGTAGCTTGTTACTTTAAATGGAGCTACTGAGTCCAGTGAGGTCTCAAAATTACTTTGCACCTCCTAAACTGACCTGGATTCAAAAACACTGTGACTGCTGAAGGAACACTTGACATTAAAATGCAGTTTGAAAATATTTAATAAAGTTGACTTAGACCTATTTCTGGACAACACTGTACTAAAATATATCATTTATTCCAATGCAACAATAAAGAATTGTAAAGATGGGCATATAACTATTCCTCTTGATCTGATCCTAGTTTGTCACACAACAGAAAAAGAAGCTAATTTTTTTTTTTTAATTGGGAAAAATACACTTAATGAAAACTGTTGTCCTACTTTTTTGGGTAGACACAATGAAAGAAAGTTGAAAAAATGTGCAATGTTTTGACAAAACTGTGTGGTTTACATATCTTCATCAGAGGAATTGCAGCTTACTAACTGTCAAAACTTTCAAGTCAAAGGAAAAAAATATAAAGTTATGATGATTTACAGTTTTGCAACTTGGAAACAGGTAAAACTTTTCTAATAAAGTTAAATAGAAAATGGAATGACTTAGAGAGATTTAATGATTTTTCCAGATGCTGATACTTTCAGATGAAGACCTTGTTCTGTGGGAGATATGATTTAGGCACACAAAGGTTGCAGAGGGCATCCAAAAAAGAGAAAATAACTGACTATGAGGAGGACTCCTTTACAGTATCTACAGACTTGTTACCTGAAGATCTATCGGACTCATTCTGAGGAATTTGGACAAACCTCCAAAGAGGTTAGTTCCCTAGTGAAATTAAATTGGAACCCTAAGGCATTTGAGACACCCCCATCTTTGTTGGAATCTTCAAATTTAATCCTGAAAATGTTTTGAAAGCTCAAAACAAAAAGCCATGTGAATAATAATTTCATATTTTGGTAAAACAAAAAATTAAAAATCCGGTTTTGTTGAAGTGTATTTTAAGTAACATTCAGTATTTGTTTGCCGTTTAAAAGCAGCACTTACATCTAGTGGCTCTAGATATAACTCTCATCTTAAGAACTTTAGAAATTTGTATCTAGGTTTCCAAGTGGTATTTATGTCAGGCTGCTGCCATGGCTCCATGATCACCAGTCAAGAGCCCTCTGTTGCTTCCATGTACCCTCCCAGGGACATGGAATCCAAATGTGACTTCAAGGGTGATTTGTTTCATTAAGCACTGTGATATGTGTAGGTAGTACTCTAAGCTCTGCTGGAAACACATTACCACACTAACAAACCTGCCCCCTTTTGCTCTCTTCGAAGCTGTAGGGCTGTAGAGTGTCTTGCCAATGCAATGGTGAGATTCATGCCAGCACACTCTTCCTGGTGGGAAAATACTAATAAAAAGTTTTGGTATTGGAATAAGTTTAGTAGCCTGTGGGTAATCTGACCAATAGGAAAATATTTACATCTAGAAGGACAGAGAGAATTTTAGAAAGGGTTCATAGGCTCCAGACACAGGCACATACACACATACATGAGCACATGCATATTTACAAGTTCTGTAGTGAAACAGGACATTTTTTTTCCTGTAATTATGAAGAAAATTTATGAATGTAAAGAGTAAGAAAATGAATGTTATACAAAGGTACAAAATTAAATGTTGTTGTCCTTTCTGCCTTTGTGAATTTAGGCTACAGTCCAGTTAAGCACTTAAGCATATGCATAACATTATGTATGTGAGAGACATTAATACTTATTGCTTGAAGTTATGCATGTGTTTAAGTGCTTACCTGGATTTGGGACTTGATACAATTTAGCTTTAACTTGTCTTTTGTTGGCTGTTTGACTACTGTTATATTGCCTTTCAGAGCAGCACTAAATAACAGTATTAAAGGAGCAGTTTTAAATAATCTTTTTAACATACTGCATTTATTATAAAAGGAATAATAATAAAAAAATTGCAGCTATTATTTCCTGTATACCTATTTAGAAACAGAGATACAGAGTTTCAGAGCTTTTCTGTGGGTGCACAACTATCCCAGGATGGTGTCTGAAAAATAACTCTGACCATTTGCTTCATTTTTTTCTTCTCCAACTACTGCACTGTGATGTCTTTCATTCCTGGGAAACTTTTAAACAGGTTTAAACCTTCATCCCAAATTTGGCAAGATAGATCGAATCTGAAGCCATGTCAAGGTCTGAAAATTCTTGATCAACTAGTAAAAAAATATTTCCACTTCTGCTTTTCTTGGTTTTAAGTTGGAACTAGAAGTGGAACTCCTGAAATAACACAAGAGCAAGTGCCAAGTTCTATATGAATACGCTTTTTTTTTTTTTAAGAGTCAATTCCTTTAGTGATTTGTCAACAGTTCTAAATAATACTTGTTGACAGGTAGTTAAAGCTTGCACAATTAGAGGCGGCTGTGCAGGTGGGCAAAGGAGGGTTTTGGGGCACTTTACCAAGGCTGTTCTGAATCACGATGGTGACTCAGTGCAGGGGAGGGCTGTGAAATGTAACAGAGTCATACTCTGAGCAGTATCACTGCAGCCTTTGGAGAGCAGCAACTTGTGCCACCTGAGGATTCACTAGCTGTGAAACAATCTTTGTACAGCTGGAATCAGGGCTTCCTGACACTCATTCACCACAGCTTTAATTTAAACATGATCCACATCCACATGACATCTCTAAGTCTACAGGCTGAGAATGCTTTATGTTCTACTTGTTGACCATAGATTAGGCACTTACAGCATTATGTGCATCTCTAGAGGAGACTGAGCAGAATCCTTCTATTTACAAAATATCCAGAAATAATCTAAATCAATGTACTAGTATTTAAAAAAGGAAGAGCGGGGAACAATTCTGCCCATCCACACTCTGGAGAGTTTCCCATTCTCTGGAGAGGTTACAGCAGAAAGAAATACTGTCTTCGCCATCCTTCAGGCATACAAAAATCTAATCCTACCATAATTAAAATGCTTGGCAGAGAGAACAAAGGTGATGCCAGTCTTGAGACCTGTCCTTGGCAATAGTGACTTGGGACACAAAGAAATAGTAGAACCACCACTCTCACATCATAGAACACTGCAGATTTTGCCACCTCTTTCTGCAGCATGCATGAACCTTGCTTTGTCTCACATGTGCAAATAGCAAGATAGCAAGATGGTGACCCTTAAAGAAAATGTCCAAGCAGTGCTGTACGAAGGCCTCAGCAGGGATAACATCCCCTTCCGTTGGAACTAATTAACAATCTCCTATCCTTGGCCTCACTGTGGATAAACTGCAGTCTTGACCCTGCTGTCCATGATAGTTGTTACCACTACACAATATTCCTCTGGGGAAAGAGAAATTAAAACTTGGAAAGGCTGAGATGGAAGAGCTAAGTTGCATGGTTGTTGAAACCAAAGCCAGTTCCTAAACTGCTCGTTTTAATCAGCTTATTAGAAGCTGTTCTGCCCTGATGTTTGAGACATGGTTTCCACCACTTACTCTGACTCCTATTCTGGGACCTTCATTTTTCATCTCTAATATGTCATGAAGCTCTTCTCATTCCAGCAACATTTCTCTGTCTGCTTAGTCTTAAATCTGGAAACTCCTGTGAGCTTATGTGTGTGTGTGTGTGTGTGTGTGTAAATGTGGAAGATAAAAGATCAATATTTACTATTTTTTTAGCATTCAGCCATTGAATCTTCTCTGCTTCTCCCTGCTAGAAAAAGGATAGTGCAACTGTGTGAAAGTATATGTGTTGTTTAACACAGCTGGAAGCTGGTAGTCTACCAGGATCATGAGGGTTGTAAAGAGAAAAAGAGGGAAGCGGTCTGGGGCATCCACTGCAATTCACTGGCCAACCACATACAAGCATCTGGAAATTCAGTAAGAGCAGATTTTCTTGTGGTATTTCTTCAGCTCAGGTTGGAGTGCTGTCTGGAAATGGGAAAGTAATAAAACTTAAGCAAACATTCCAGTAACACAAAGAGAGGTTTGCTTCAACAACCACGGTAATGAAAGGGGGATGTATATGGGCTGTTAATTTAACTTGGCTTGCTCTTTTGTACCCATAGAATGCCTATTTTACCAATAGATTGTTGATTTTACCAAGACAGTGTCTATTGATACCTCTGCTTATTTGCCCAGTAACTGTTGAACAGACATCACCTAAATATTTTTTTTTTTTTTGATAGCAGCTGCTCTTTAAATAACAGGAGGCAATAATGACTTATGTGTAGTATATTACATCTGATTCAGTAAGATACATGCAAAAAATACTCTATCTATTCCTTTTCCCGATTTCAAAGGTCATCAAAGATGAAGATTCTTTAGGACACTTTCTCATAGTGGATCTGATTCTGTAAGTTTATCATATGTGCCAAGAAGTCTGGCAACTGGTTTTGGTGTGAATCACATACCACAGTGCACTTGAATATGATGTCGCATGTCAAAATCAAATAGAGTATCACCCTGATGGGGTCCACTGAACAGTGACATCATGGGCCAGAGGATGGCCTTTTAGTGAAGACTGCCCCTTTCCTTGAAGGTCTTCAGAAACAGTTTAGCTCCTGCACAAACCTAATTGATAAAAAAATTAAGGCTGTTTCTTGGTGTGCTTGGTCTATTGTCTGAATTCAAAGCGTGATATTTATTGGCTTTGACACTTGTGCTATTTCAAATCTTGGAGCAAGCTACATTCTCGTCATTAAAATATTTCAAAACCATGGTTATAAATCAAAGTAAATGACAGTTCAAAAATAGGCACAGATTAAATAGGTGTGTTGTTCTATCTTGGGCACAGCCCATCATTATTTCCTTTCCACTGCAGCTGGCCAAATTGTTAATTTAATTACTTTCTTTTTCTTCTTTCCCCAAAGAAAGAAATCTATCAGAAGAACAAGGTTGGTCAAAAGTTTTCTCTCCAAAGCTAACAGTGCTAAGTGGTTTTCTTTTACAGTGGGAAAGGGACAACTTAGCTGCTTGTGGTAGAGTTGAGGGGGGCTAAAGCAGAGGCTCAAATGTTGATCTGGATCTAGACACAGTTGTTGCTGCATAGCTTAGCCCAACGTGTCTCCTCTCTTTCCCAATAGGAAGAGTTAGCACTTATCTGTTTCAATACTAAAAAAACCAAACAAACAAACAAAAAAACCAAGGCAACAAAACATTGCCGTTCTTGAAACTACTGATAATATACAATATTTTTTATTGGTTCAAAGATGAGTGAATGTAATTTCAGACTACTTTATATACAATGAATAAATTTTGTGCCTGACAAAGGAAGGGATAAAGAAAATAGAAGGCATAATTGCAAACAATTTTAAGTTGCACATGCTATTCAGTGAGTCATATTACCACGTCTGAGGTTCAAAATTAATTATATCTATTCAGTGTTTTTCAGTTCATTAATCTCTAACCTGTACGGAAATGATTCTTCTCTAAAACCACTGTATAAATAAATACATCCCGCTCTAATGACAATTTTAATCTGTCTGTATTCAGACATGGGAGAAGGACTTCCACTCTCAAGATATTTCTGCTCAGTTTCCAGACCAGAACATCTTGGGGCATTTTTCTAAAAAATTCAGTGCAATACTGTCTCTTTTTGAGACCTAGTAGTTTCAGGAGGCAGTTCCTATTATTCTTAACAAAGGAATGTGAAAAATCTGTTTTCCAGATTATTTAAAAATTTCCTCATTGATACTATCTCCCTCAGAATATCTCTGTCCCGAGTTTTCTTAAGTGGCTGGATGATGCATAAAGGGCTGAGGACCAAAATGGTAACTTCTGAATGGGTGCTTAAATAGTTTTTGAACTGCTCTACTGAAACCTGATTTTGTTAAAAGTCACATTCAGAGTAGGGGAAAACACACACACTTCATGACAGCCTTTACCTATGGAAGTATTATCAATATCTGGAGAGTATGTTTTGCAAGTTTAGACCTAGGATGGGATGTCTAATGGGCAGAGTCCAGTCTACTGTGAATAGGGCTTCACAAAATTACAAATGTCTCGTGAGCCCTGAAGCTTATTTTCAATGTGAAGCCATGCTAACAAGAGTATGTTACCACTTTTGCCTCCCTCTTCTTTTATACACGTCCACTTAATGGTGGAAAAGACCAGGTTAGTAATTTAAAGTCTGAACAACAGCCTAACAAAATCACAATGGCTTCCTCAGGTTTTAGAGCAGTTTTTAATTCCACATATCATCTGCCAGGCCTTAGACTTTTCCTCTAAACTTTTGCCCAATCCAGTTTCAAATAGCTATGGCATCTGTACAATAATACACAAAGGCAGATGTGCATTGCTTAAGCTAAATTAAACCAAAATCCTTTCAGTCTTCATCAATGATACACCATGTGCTAGAAAAGAAAATAAGATTGTGCCCAGAATCTGCTGGAAAAGACATCCTGCTTGAAAGGACCCAGGATCCTGTCAGTTAAAACTCAGTGAAGAAAATCCCTGACTGTTCGTCTTCAGGAACCCCTGTGTGATGTTGGAGCAAGAAGCTGCAAACAGTAGCTGCCAACCTGGCTGGGTTTCCCAGAGTAATCTCCTGAGATCAGTGTTCTGACAGGTCACATCCTCCATCTGGCTCCACCATTCCCTATTTTCATTAAGATTTTCTTTTCCATTTTTTCCTTTGTTCTTCTTGCTTGAGCCAAAAGAAACAAGAGGGCAGTAAAGAACAATTTTAGCTGAATATGAGTTTTATCATTTTACCACTGCATTACACCACTTACCAAATATTTAGGTTCTGTTCTGTTCTGCTAGGAAAAAAACACACGTCAGGATTTAAGGGAAGGCTGTGCTAAGCTTTAGCACACAGACTATAAAATGTACATGTGAATTATTATTCTTCTAGTCTAAGCAAATCCATATGACATTGTGACTTCATATACTCTTCACAGTTTCTTGTACAACTCTTAGTGGAAAACATAATCTCTTTTGAAATCTTTATGCCTTTATCCGATTCTGACTTTTTAATAGCTCAAAAATAATTGTAAAAGCAAAGATGTCAGTGGAGTGCTGTTTCTCACAGAACAGAGAAATCAACATTTGAGACCACCTGTTTAAATGGCAAAACTAAACAGAGAGCTACAGCTACTCATAAAGAGGGAACATTACAGACATCCATTTTTAATTCCTTTCCTTGAGAATGGTGACTCTGATGGCATCCGAACCTAAATCTTCATTTCCTCGTCTCTCTTCACCAGTTTAGCTTGGGAGGTAACCACTTGGTGAAGCCTTTCTCCAGCACCAAAGTTTTTTGGGCTAAACTGTGCATGAAGCTGGGAAGGTGTCTACAGTGAAAAGTTTATTTAAAAGCCTGATGAAGCCAATCTATTCCACAGCAACCACTGTAATTGAAGCCATCACATATGGAGAAAGCTGGTACAAAAATGTCTAAGTATCATCTGTTGCTGAAATGGAGTCCTCCTCTTTATTCCTGAGTATTGTCCCACCAATTTCTTTGATCTGGTAGAGGTGTTTGTTGGACTTTTTTAGCTGGTTCCAGAAACCAAATTAGTATGAAGCTAGCCCTGAAAAATGAGATATGTGCTTTTCTGCCACTTATAGACCAGGAACTGGGTCACTGTTGAATCAGACAAATCGCCACCCAAAGGAAAATTGTGGGGCAAACATGAAGCATTACAAAGGGAATAAGGCTTGTTAATTTGACAACAGCTCACTGATAAGCTAGCTAAGATATGCCATGAAACTCTGCTCCCTGAGGGAGATTCAGCCTGTGTCCCAGCTTGTCTCCGCAGGCAACCTGAAGCAAAGAAATGGTCAATTCTAGGGCATGCTGTGTCTCAAAGTCTGGATCTAAAGCAGGGAAGATTATCCATGTTCAAATGGTGCTTCTTTCTACCTACTGACTGTAAGGAGAGCCGAGAGTGTATTTCCTAAGCTGTACCCCTCTGCATTGTCAAAGACAAATGAGGCAAGTTCTACTCATTCTAGTTGCAATGGAGACCACAAAGAAGCTCAAGATAAGGAAAGATGTTAACAAAATTAACTCAGCACTGCTGAAGACCAGAGGAACTTGGGAGTTGGTTTTGTACTTGGTCCAAATTCTTGATGTTTCTGTGGGGAGGGAGAGAGATGCCAGGGGACTGAGGATAGCAGTCCACTGGGCCAGTCTCACCCACCTCCCTGGAGGTTGCTCTGCCCGTGCAGGGGAAACGTTGATGCTGAAGACAGGACTATCTCCTGCCAATCCACCCAGACCAGCTCCTTCATCTGAGAGACTAATATGAGTGAAAGGATGGGAAACAAATGTTACTGAGAGAAAATTAAGGCAGAGCTCAGTTTAATCACTTCAATTTCAAACTAAATTTCCCAGGGAGGGAAGAATACAAACAACAGGCAGAGTTTCTCCCAATCACAGGACAAAAAGAGCTGCATTCTGGCATTCAGGAAGCTGGTACCCATCATTGAAGTGACAGTGATGGAAATATTGTGACTTCCTCTCTCCTCCTGTCAGAAGAGGAAATTACTCCTTTGGAGAAGACAAAGGAAGTTGATCTGACAATTACATGGTTATGACTGTGTCTAAAGGATCAGGTGGAAACTTCAGAAACAATATTTTCTAAATTACTAAACATCATGGAGAGAGATTAAGAGCACACAGTTTATCATTTGGAAGAAAAGATAGAATTTTATAGCTTTCCAGCACTTGGCCAAATAGCTGGAGAAACAGGGCAGATGGAGAAATACAAAGTCCTTGTGCAGGAAAGTATGTTTTATTAAACAAATAACAGTACTCACCAAGCAAATCTGATACCAGTTTTTGAGACCACAGAATGAGACCGTTATTGTGAACACCATGTGCTATGAATCATCTCTGCCAATAATAATATGGCATCAAGAACAAATATCCACTCCTGCCATTAAAAAAAAACCCAAAATACCAAACAGCATAAACAAATGGTAAAGTAATCATAATAATTTGCCGCCATAAATTAGAGATGAGAAGGCATTTGCTACCCCATAGCTCATCTGCAAACATATATGATTGCTCCCAGTGCTATGATAACTAGTTATGCATCCAGGCTAGACCTAGCCAGAAATAAATGTTTTCTTATCTTATGAGTGTTTTTGCAGGAAAAAAAAAAAAGTTGAAATTCTTATACTTCACCGACACAAATGCTTTGAAATTCAGAGTCAGACTACAGTTCAATCTGTTGGCACACTCAGATGCAAGGTGCTCTTCTGTTCCCTCTAAATTTAATCAGAAATTTCAGTCTGGAATAGAAAAATAATTTCCTAAATAGAAGACAAGAAAGGAGTAATCTTTTCCCTGTACACCTAGCTTCTGGCAATTAGCAATATAGAGACTTCCTGAGGCAGAGGTTGGATCTGAACTAACAAGTTTACTATTTCCTAGTGGGCCTAACCTTCACAAATGTATCTAATTCCTTTCTTGATATTTTTGGCTTCCACCACATTTTGTGGCCAGGAGTACCTTAGTTAGTTAAGTGGTATTTGAAAAGGTATTCTTTCTGTTTCAGTTAAATTTGGTTCCTGATCTTTTAGAATTTTTAGAATTCCTCATTCTTTTTCTCTTCAACCTTCATGATTATTCTTCTTGAGTCATGTATTCTCTAAAACAGATAGTCCTTCTACATGTGAAATCTGCAGAAGGCATTCATACCCCCAGCTGTTCTCAGCACTTTTCTGCAGTTTTCAAGTTCTAGATGAATATTTTTCTTCCTTTGTTACTACAAATATATGAGTGTGCATTACTCAAGAAATAAGTACACCATACCTTTGGTTTTTGGCATGATGATGTTTTCTGGTTTGTCTTCTTTTGTTTCCTGACAATTTAGATTTGCATTTTTGAGCATGGTTGTGGGGATGATGTTTCCAGAGGACTATCCACAGTGAGACCACCCTCCTCATGATGTATTTATCCCATACACATCATTGCATATCTTAATACTAAATTTCACATGTTAATAAAAATGTGAATACCTGAATCTCTTCAGTGAGTGAGAATTTTAAAAGTAGACATTAAGTACACTGTCTAATTATAAGTTATCTACTTAACATCTAGATATTTTATAGAGATTTTTACTATAAAAGTAGTAATATCAATATAATATCAATATAAAAATCAATATAATATCAATATATTATTATTGTCTTAGTTATGTCATGTAAATGATCCCTGTAAAATCAGTACTTTTCCCACTTCTGTAACTCAGTTTTTTCAAAAGTCTCAAATATTACTAAGGAATTAGATCATACAATAGTTGACATACATACATTACAATGGAAGTCTGCTATTCATGGTGGAACAGCATAAAAACGAAAAAACAAAAAAAGATTTGTTTAGGGATTCTTAGAGACTATGTTTGACTCAGAAGACATGGATGCTTGTTGCTATAGGCAGTAGGAGAGGCTTAAGACAGAAGCCAGTAACACAATCTAGATATTCTAAACTTAAAGTATAACACCAAGTCTGCTCTTGGACTCTTCAGGAAATAGTTTGGACCTGACTCTTCAATTAATCCTTTTTGTTTATCCCCTTGAGATTAATCTTCCCATCAATTTAGTAGTCTGAAAACCAGTCTTCCCTGAAATTCTATTTCTGTAATGTTTCTGTCCCAAGAGTTATTGACAGAAGGAGAGAGTGAGGAAGAACACTCTTTACAGTAACCTTCCTCCAAATGTCTTCAAAAGGATATTTTCTTGGTATCAAAATCTCAGACAATTCAAATGGTCTGAATTCTTCACCTTGAAACAGTGAAGATCAATTACATTTAGAGAGTTTGGCCTATAACAGAATTTGTCAAGAGAGTGATAATTTAATAGAGCTTATGATTTATATTCTTTTAAAATGAACAGTTCTTCTCAGGACTTGTAACAATACATTATATTTTTGAAGCTGCTTTCAGTTTTTCAAATCTCAACAGTCATAAAAAAGCGACAGTGAAACATAACAACATCTGCAGCTATGAAGGTTATGCAGATAGCAGTAAATCAAATGGGACAAAGTACTTTTCACAAATCCTAAAAACATTAACAACATATTTTTCTTGATTTTATAGTATCAGAAATTTCCTCAGTACAAGGAGGACTTTGCACAATTTCATTCTGCACAGACTTCCCAGACACTCTTGTTCATCTTAGAAAGACACTGTTAAAACTGATCTGCAAGTATGAGCAATTATCCATTGTCCACTTGAGACAGGGAAGGAGAGTATAAAACTCACAAATATCATGAACAGTGATTCCTCATTTTAACTGCACAAGTAAATCAGCATTTGCAAGATACCAGATTTTAATCATGAATTCTACAGTGTTCATGTTTATATTCACAATTCCTAAAGAGCAAGCAACTTCAAAGTGATTCCAGAACTGTTTTTGCAACAATACAGTGACCTTTTGGGAACATCATCTGACTTTGGTGGCCATGCAGGTGAATTTTAACTTGGTGTTAGTGCGTTTTTCCCCTCTTCCAATCAGTCCTTTCTGCAGAACACAGGAATAACAGCCAAGGTCCTTGGGCAGCTGCCCACCGAGTAGAGTGTCCTCTGTCAAAAGGCAGTCAAACAATGAATTCTTCTAAATCCACATACAAACAAAACAAAAGGCTTAAAATAATGGCATTGTAGAAGGCTGGGTTTTTAGGGACTTTTTCAACTCTATTTTGTGTTTGCAACTTGCGTGCAGTAAGCTGTTGGCATTTTTTTTCCATATATTTTTCTGGATTTTTTTGGTCCTGTGTCATCTGTAAAATATTACTGATTAATATTTGTAAATCATTACCATGTATCTCCTTTTCCTGATTGATTATGGGCAGGTTCAATAATACAAGTCTTACCGATTCCCTATAACAGCGTATAAAATATCCCCATTTGGAAAATCAGCAATTTCTCTGCACCTTTTTCTCCTTCATTTCATGAATTGTAAATTCAAATTCAGATCTTTATCTACACTACATTACCTTTTTCCACCCTTCTGGTATGAATTACAAGGAAAAGTTTGTTTTTCAGATTCGAACAAGACCATCTTCCTTTCTTTCCTTGTCTCACCTCTTCTTATCCGTTAGATGAAGATGTGAGAAATAAGACTAACTGTCATACAACCCTGTCAGATTTTTGGGATTCATCTCCACACAGTTTAACTCAGGTTTTAAGACTATTGTGAGCATCAAAAGGGGCTGCAAAATTGCAGGTGCATTTTATCAAACTGGTTATCCTTCATGATAATTATTCTGAGTTCTCTAATAGACACTGAAACACAAGATTCTTTTCCTTCAAAATTATAGCTATCTATCTGTATATCAGTGTAAACTTTATTTTGCAGTTTTTTTGTTGGTATGAAAGTCAATTTACTGCTCTGTTATTGTCTGAAAAAATTTATAAAATGTATCTCTTTTGATTCCTCCAATCAAAAAACATGTCGAAGTGGAATGTATTCATTCATACTTCCCTTACTTCTCAAATGTCACTCTTCAAGAGCTATAGCTCTTTACCTAATTGCATTTTCCCAGACTCTTCTAGTGACACTGTTATTCCAGGTAGTCCCTCACAATCTCCTTGTTAAAGGAAGGTTTCGTTGTAGGAATATCGCAAAGTTTCTTCATTGTGAGTGATAAAAATAACCTATTTTCTCCCTGAAATGGTCTTATTTTTTGTGAATCTTCTATTTATGTCTCAGTCATTTACCAGTCCTAATGACTCTGTGGCAAGATTTTTTTTCTTGTTTTTAAGAGACAGCATTACTCAAATTCTTTTGCCTCTAGTAAAATGTTCCTCAAAACTCTTTTTTGGCCTCACTTGGGTTTCATGTTTAACTTGCAAAAGGTTTTGGTTCATTGCTGATTTCTGGTTTTGTTTTTATCTTCATTTGGAAAATAGTTCTGAATTTTTAAGGTTTGTTTTTAATTTTCTTTTATTATTTTTTTTTTGTACGTCTCATAGTTTCCTTTACCCTAAAGCTTAACTTTACCACAACTTCTTCATTGCATTGCCACATTTTTTTTTCATAAGGAATACTCATTTACCTTGAGATGAACAAACTCCATACTGTTTCAGTCAGTTGTTTCATTCTTTCAATTGCTCCTTTGAATTTTCTTTTAACACTTTCACATTTATGACAATCTTTTAAAAACTCATGTTACTTTTGTGATTTCTTTCTGGGTGGAGGAACCTAGTTTTCCGAGAGACTTTCAGTATCTGTATGTCACAATTGCTGCTACAGAGATTCTTTTTTATGGTAACACTCTACAGATAGAAGGTCTGTCAGACTTGGCCTGACTACTACTCAGGTCTGCTTCCAGAATTTCTTCTGCCTCTGTGCGTTCTTTGAATATTTGTCTCTGAAAGTAGTTATAATTGACAGAACAACCTTCATTGTTTGGGCTAATTTTTTAATTACTTTAAGCGATATTTAACTAAAGCATTATTCCTCTTCTGGCAAAAACTTTGTTTTTACTGTTTAGTCATTTACACACTGGTATTACAGTGCTCCATATATTGTCCTCTTTCCATCAAATTTCTGAGGCATCTGTTCTGCCACTTAAAAGTAGATATTCTAGTCCACCCATCTCGGTGTTTAGACTTTGAGCATTTATACAGAAGTAGCAATAAAATTGGCATCTCACGTGAATCCATGACAGAATTTACATTTGGATTTTCTAGCTAAGTTCCTGGATCTCAAATCTCATATATATTACTTAAGTCAAGGAACAGGAATTGCTCCATTAGTTCACTAGATCCTTTCACATTCTTAAATAAAGCAAATATATGCTTGTTCACAGAAAAAAGCTCTTTTTCACTACAGGGCCATATGACAAAGTGCTATTTGAGCATGCTGTCATTGAAAAAAAGACAAGAATTCAGACAAAAAATGTGTGGAAAAAGTAATGTAATAAATTAATGTAAATGTGAAAAAATAAAGTAATAAATGGCAGATCATGTGGCTGCAGGAATGAGTGCCAAAGTCTATAGCTACTGTTAAGACTCCTTTAATGGCACATCTGTAGAACATAAAGCAAAAAAAGCCTACATGGAAAAGGCACTTCTAGTCCTCACTGTCTGAGACAGTGGTGAGGAGTGTTTATTGCTATTCATGGAAAATCATTACCAATTGACAAGCCAAAAAACATACCAATTTCTGCCAGAAGAACGATTTTTTAAGCTGTTGATGTATCTCTTCCATGACTTTCCTGATAGAATGTGATTTGGATGATCCCTTACCCACAGCAGGAGAATGACAACCAGTCAGAGTAATTCACTGCAGTGAATGGGAACCTTAAGATCTGTTTGAGGGGATCTAGCTCTATTTAACATCTCCTTTATATATATATATATAAATGTGTCTATGTAGTTTGCAGGGTTTTGCTGTTTTTACAATTGTTGTCAGAATAAGCTAAGCCACATTTACCTGAATANAATGGGAACCTTAAGATCTGTTTGAGGGGATCTAGCTCTATTTAACATCTACTTTATATATATATATATATATATATATATATATAAATGTGTCTATGTAGTGAACAGTTTGCAGGGTTTTGCTGTTTTTACAATTGTTGTCAGAATAAGCTAAGCCACATTTACCTGAATATATTTCTTAGAACTTCACATCTGTTTTTCAAATCCTTAGTGAAGTTAGTTGTTCCTTGTGTTTTGAAATAGCTTGGAGCAACCTCTACTGGCTGCTTAGGTTTGAAATGGATCTTGATTGAAACTGCTAATTCAGTCTTGTACAATGTATTGTGTATCTCTACTGTCAAAAACACTGAACCTGCAGTGGCTGTGTGTTCAAAAAGTGAATTACATGTCACAGAAAAATCTGCATTTATTAATATATGTGTGATTTTTGAAAAAGGATAAAATGTAGATCTATTTCAGTTCTGCTTTAGGCAGTTCACAAATAAACCATTCCAGACTTTCACAGTGCCCAATCCAAAGCCCAAGGATATTAATTAAAATAATTCAATGAATTTCTAAGAACTTTGGATCTAGATCCAGATTTAACCCAGACCATATAAATACTCCAAAGAAGAAACATTTTCTTTTAGAGATATTTTTAGTATTTCGTCAAAAATTGAATGATAATTTATTTTTTCATTTAAGAGATAAATATTGATAGAAGAATATTTTTTTCAGAGAACTCAGTTTTAAATCTGAGAAAATAAAATTATTTTTAGGATAAAGCTAGACTAACTGGAAGCTTAAACAGCAAAAAAAAAAGGATTTTCAAATACATTATATGTTCACTCAGGCACAGTAAAGAATATTTTATTCAGCAAAACTGTCCTCAAACAATGAGTCATATACAAGGTTATCAAATGTAATCTAGAAATTTTGACAAAATGGCAGAAGATTTGTGCTCCTTTTCTACTGCTTCATGTTCATATTTTCATTGTTACTGAATCAATTTAAAACATCCTTTTACAGTGTTGTGGAAAAATGTTTGGGCACATAAATCTGGATTTAAAGAGATATTTAAACCATCTGAGTTGTCATAATAAACAAACTGTGTAGCTGCTCACCTGTAAACAATGGGTAGATCTAAATTATCTAGGCAGATAATTTAGTGTATCCATGCATATATTAAAAGAATTAGAGAATTTTAAGATTACACCCTACCATTTTTGTTATCAGTTAACGTTTCTTTATCAGTTTTGACTGAGATTAGGGAGACATTGTCATACTATTTAGTCTCCTGTACAGTCAAGTGCAGCAGATAATGAACACCAGAATGTAGCCTCTTCTGTTGAATATTCAGGTGCCATTTTCTAAAACTGGAAGCTCTTTGGAAAGAATGCTAAATTTTAGCCACTGCTCATAGGTGAACATGTCATCCATTGGGTAGGTATATTAGTGTCAGAAGCTGGTCATATAATTCTGATTGTAAGACTAAAGTGAGATAAAATGGAAAGACGTCCAGAAGAAAAATACGCATTCAACATATTGAAACATTTTTAAATTAGTCTGCCTCTGAAAAATATTTCATTTTTAATGGAACTCAGAAGCAAAAAGCTCTTATCTGAGTCCTTTCCCACTCCTTACAAATATAGTAATTTATAAGCATTTTTTGTGGCTCAGTTTATGTTAGTCTTTAAGATTTGAACAATTTAAAATGCAATCAAGGTGATTACCAATAGTTTATAATTTAACATTTCTAAGCAGAAGCCCTGGTCCTAATGTCTCCTTCTACAGTGTTTGAATTCAATGTCCATGCTTGAGTGTAAGGATTGGGATTGTGGAAAGAAAGACCTCATGATATTCTTTAGAGCTTTAAGTCTATATCTTTGTTTAGTTGGTGTCTACCTTTCTAGGAGAGAATAAAATCTGTAATATGAATATTTTTAATGTAATAAATCCAGTTGAAAACCATTAATTTTTTAGTCAATCTATGCTTTTTTTGTATACCCAATAGAGTGTGATAATTAAATTTATTTTGTTAGACAATCTCACGATCACAACAATTTTTAATGTTTAGAAACAGCAGAAAGACAATTATTTCAGAATATGAGATATTGCTTTGCCACATGGTCTATTAAATACTTGGATCATTCCAAGGGTATCTAATTAAACTCATAAACCAGCATAAAATATGAATAATCTGCAAACTCATTGCTATAAGATAGAAGTTAAGAAAGTAAAAAAAACCCTTCCAGAAGAATAGACCAATGAATTATTGTGGTGTGGCTTTGATTTTTCCACTGTTGGTGGCCTTTGAAATCTAAATGCAAAGATAGCTCAAAAGAGTAAAAATCATCCACAAACCAAACCAAACCAAACCAAACCAAACCAAACCAAACCAAACCAAACCAAACCAAACCAAGCCTCAACTAAACTGAACTAAACTAAATTAAACTAACCAGAAACAAACAAACAACACACAAAACCCCTCCAAAGAACTTTTTGTCGAATATCATTCCTGAATACTGAGGTTGCATTCAACGTATCACAGGAAATAAGGAATGCAGTAACAGGCATGGAGGATCATGACACAATTTCTTAAGTAATGGTGTTGACACTGATTTTTAAAAAAATCAGATAAGTGGAATCTGAGGAAAGATGAATGTCAGTTACAAAAAGGAGAAGAGGTACCCTTGTGGCACCCAATGCCACAAAAAAAAGCCTTAAACTACTAAAGCCTTACTAAAGCCTTAAACCTAGCTTCATGAAAAAACTAGGGGCAGCTGTGTTCCTAAAACACCAGAGGAAAACAAAAACCTGTGGAAAAACACATTTTTTTTCCTATTTCCTTGTTTCTAAAGCAAGTGGAACCCCCAATTAAGTTAGAAGAAGACTGAAAACTAGGAAAAAAAAAACCTTGGAGAAAAAGAGCTCTTCTCCCTCCCACAAAAAAAATTCTGACTAGCACATTTTCTTTCTTTCTTGCCTTCATGTCAAATTTCAAACCCTTGAACAAAACTGCACTTAATATTCAGGGGAGGGTGGAGAGGAGAGCTATAACTTGTCAAATAAAATCATTATCAAATATCATCTTATGTAGTGCACTCTTCATAAGATGCCTTTAGGAAAAATATGTTTTACCAATAGTCACACAATTTATGTCCCATGATGTTTTGTTCTTTTTGCAGGACACTTGCATTTTCAAAGTCTTAAAGGAAGTGTAAGTATTGTACTATTTAATTATTTTTGATCAGTTAGTAGCATATGCTGATCATTACTCACACATAAAGAATTTGCCTAAGAATTTGAAATTAAATAGAATAATGAAGATACGGCATGTTTCTGTAAATAAATCAGTTTCCCACATTTTGCTGTTTTTCCAAACACATACATTTGTGATTCTTTATATTCTCATTGGACACTATTTTGAGAAGGAGCCATTTAGTCTCCCGTAATTTGCTATGAATGCATCTTGGACAGTTAATATAAAACAAAAAGATAAAATATGTTAAGTTGAAACTAAAGTCCAAGCTGAGAGGTCTGCTGGAGGACACAGGACTGAAAATCAGAATGGAAACCACTTGGCAAACATATAAAGTTAAGAAAATACTTGGGTTAGGCAAGGATGGATGAAACAGCTTCTTGACATTATTCTTCTCTGCACAATTATGCAAAAATGTCTCAGAAGCAGAGAAAAATATTTCCTGAGGCTTTTTCAGCAGAAAAGGGACATAGGGCGAAGGAAAAACCAGGTACTTTAAAAACTAGCTTTTCCAGTGTCTATCCATCCAGTGAAAAACAGAGTGCTCTGGACTAGGTGACAAGCTGTCCCTCTGTTTCTGGAGGACAGCATGGACCCTAACCCTGGATTCACAATATCCAGCAGCCTGAGCCCCAGAACTCTTTGTATCCAGCTCTCAGTATCTGCATTAAAAATTCTGACCTCACACATGGATTTTCCCTGGCTTTCCTCAGTCATTTTAGGGAATTGACACGGTTCCCTGTTTTTCCTCTCAATTTCACTATTCCTTCTACAGTATGAGAGCTACTATCGTATCTAGATACTATAGTATCATCTACAGGAAAGTAAGTTTAATTTCACAAGCTCCTTAAGATTGAGTTTGTCTGTAAATTCACCTTCTTTCCCATAAAGAAGAGAGGGAACTCAGAAAGTCCACACAGATGTTACGATATCATTCAAATTGTTTCAGGTAGGAATCTCAGTATAGATTTCATATTTATCCTTCTCAATTCCAAGCCTTTCCTTGATTCATCTTCAACAGCTCTCAAATTCAATATCTTGAAATTTTGTTAAATACTATGCTAGAGAAATCTCTGTAGTCATTATTTTTTTAGACCAATTGGAGTTAATGCTCAGCCTGTATCCTTCTCCTTTGTCATTAAAGCTTTTTTTCCACAAAGGACCCGAGTCCCTGTTTAATCATCAAATTCAGAAAACTTCTGATCACTAGAGAGTCTGAAATTCAGCATCAATAAAAAGAAAAATATAATTCCTACTCACATGTGTTCTGTTCTGGACCAGTCATCTGGAATAATATGATTATCTGGTGTCCAGATCTAGTTGTAATTCAACTGCCTCCAAAAAAATTCACATTAGTTATTATTAAAAAGTGCTCTTTTACTCAGTTTGAATTGATTTTGGAAACATTAATGGAGCTTTAATCAAAATCTATCTCTAGAAGTCATGAGAATTGCCTTTCGTCATCCTTTAAGGACTCACCAAGATTGGCCTAATTTTGTGTTAAAATTATGTTTATTTGTAACCCTGAAAGACTCTTGAAATTAAAAACTACCTCCCAAGATCAGGGACAGAACAATAGAAGGTAGTACTGTGATCCAGCTCCCTTAAAATAAAAAATAATTATAAATCGTTTTCAATCAATTATAACCTCCAAATTGAACTCTTCATGTTAATAATCTGCTGTTGACTTCTGTATGACAACTAATTATCTTTGAGGCTTTTCTTCTCAAATTTGAGAAAATCTACTCCCTACTTAATCCAAACTTTGAAAGTATTCTTTTTGGCTGAAAATGGCTTATTTTCCTTGGCACTTAGGACTGATATATGGTGGCCAAGTGACTTCAGTTTTGTTAAGTCTTTGGAAGCTCCTCTTTGGCTGTTCCTGAGAAAGGGGAAACCTGACTCCTTTGCTTGTGCTATGAGTTCAGGAAAGGGCACAGAAAGAAAGCATCTACTCTGAACTCTGAAACCTCAGCATAAGAGTGAAAGCTCTTTGTTTCTTTACCACTAAATGCAGGACTAATAAATATTGGACTATTTTCTGTAAAAGAGAGTTGTTCTTTTTCCCCCTCGGACTAACATTGTATTTGTTCAATGAGTTTTGCAAGTTCCATATCTCTCATGCCCTTTCCTAGATGCAACTCTGAAGATACACTGTCAGACTACTCAAAACTGCTCATCAGGATCCCTGCCATGCCTTCTGCTATTCAAACAAATTAACTCTCAGGAGTGTTCACTAGCTTTTTCCAGTCTAGATAAGCCAGAATTGCTGAAGCTATTCAATGTAGTATGTCTGCCAGCTGGCTTATTTGGACTGAAGCAGATGAGAGAGACTTCACCCTTGATGCTTGATGGGCAGATTTGCAGGTGTGATTTCAAGTGAAGCTGTGCAGCTGACATTGGGCTAATAATAATATTATAATCTCTTCAGCCAGCACAGCTGGAGCAGGAAGGGTACATGCTGATTGAATAATGGTAAAAAATAATTTTTCTTAATACTTGAATTTCTTGGTAAGTAAAGTACCAGCTTCTGTGTCTGGGAGTTCAGGACAGAAGTGCCTTGCAGTGAAGAAGGATGCCTTAAGGTTATGTTGTAACACAGAGAGCTATGAAGTAGAAATAAAAGTTTAAAAAAAAAAAAAAAAAGAAAAAATCTACCACTGTATTAACTTGTAAATATTGGAATTACCATAATAATTAAAATACAAATTGAATGTGTTAAAACCAGCTTCTATGCCACAGTTATGTCTCAGATATATCACCCATATAACATAGTAATATGTCATATATTGAGGCTCAGTCCTGCGTGTCCCATTCAGCCTGCTTATTTCAGGGAACTCTCTTAGATTTTTATAACTTTGTTCTTCTAATGTGTAAAGTTTTTATACTGTTTATTTTCTTTTCAAGAGTTCATGTTTTTGAAGGAGTGTGAGTACTTGAGTTTGCACAGTAAGGAGAGGCTTTGCTCACAGCCCTAGATGCCCGAGTGGGACCCATTGTGGCTGCTCTCATGGACTTCTGGCACCATCTGGTGGAAGCTTCACATCCAAAAAATAGATTATAGATTGGTTTGATAATTTGCTTTTAGATCTCCAAAATGTAACATTGAAGTGCCCTATCAAGACATGCATTGTGTTATACCAGGCAGGGGTGAAGAGATGCAGGGCATGTGTGCTCACTTGCTACCTTTAAAGTGGTTATGAAGTGTATGGGAAGACAATATGAATTTTCACGCAAAATATTTTGGTCATCCAGTTACATATATATTTCAGCATTTTCTTCCAGACATTGATGAGCTGAGGAAGGTACAAAAATTATTCTTGATTAAAACATAGTGAGGGAATTTATTGAGTAACAGCTTTTTATGTCTTTAGTAACCCCCAAACCTTGCTTCATACTGGCAGCCGGTCAGAGGCAGAGGATTCCAGTTTTAGGCATTTCATAGGAGTGAAAAAAAGCACTGTAGGTTTTTTAAGGGCTTGTGTTACAACACCTGACTTTCTGTATACTGCTACAGGTGTTTCCTTATGTTCAGTACACAAGTGAAGTAGCTCTCAAATATTCCCCAACTTGTTCTTGATAACAGTGGATATTAGAATGTTCTTAAAACAAGCTGATGGAAGTTGTTTCTAAATATAGGGACCGAGGAAGATTTTACAATATAAAACACAACCAGCAGAGGCTGTATGTGTCCCTCCTCAAATCCCAAATGTAAACCAGATGAGAAAACAATTGTCTGATGGCTAAATACTGCAAGATCTTTGTGCAAATGCCAACAATATAAATTCTCTTCTCATTAGATTTGGCTGAAAAATTCTTTAAAGCTAAATGAAACCATGTCCCAAAACTGAGACTAAACCTCCCCTGCAGTTAAAAATATTCAGTTAATTTCTTTTTCTTTTTTTTTTTTTTTTCTTTTCAGCTCTTTATCCTTTTATTTCTGTTCAACTTCTAAAAAGAAGTAGCTCATTATATCTGATACCAATATTTTCTGATCCAGTAGAACTTGGAAACTTTTTCAAGAATATATAACATCAGCCTGTGGTTAGATTGTGAATTGAGAATTCTGGACTCACTTCTAGGAAACCCTTGAAACCTTTTGGATTCTTCTCCAGATATGTCTTTGAAATAATATATAGATGACATTGACATAATGCAATCTCATTTTTATGAGGTCTCTGCTGAGCCATCTGCCCCAGCCAGTCAGACAGCCAGCAAACCATTTATGTCCCTATTGACAGTTTGTGTGCCACGTGGCTTTTACAAGCCAGTTGCCTGAGGTGACTGGAAATAAGCCTAGGCACCAGATCCACTCACTTGGACACTTTGGCTGGAATGTTACTGCTTTTTATGCACCAAAATGCTAATCAGAGAAAATTTCTCATAATTTCGTTGTGACTGCATAATTAATCTTATTTCTAAGAGCAGGGATGCTTCCTATTCCTGTTCTTTGGTTAATACTTGAGAAGACTTCTGCACTCAGTTTTCTCTGATTCATATAATGTAGACATTGCCCATTTTCATTCAACTTTATAATGATTATCTTTTCTATGAAAAATAATTGTATGGGAGCAACATCATTGATGGAATAGTGTAGTGTTTAAAAGACAGGGACATGATGTGACAAAAGGGAGAGTCCTGAAGTGCTGGCTGGTTGCTCTCTGCATTTCCTGTGACCTGGAAAAAGGACAGAGGATAACAACCATCAGGAGGTGCATTTACCTCTATCCAATACAAACACAGCAGACTGGTAGAAAATAAGCCTATACTCCTGGGATTAATAATCTTTTACTTGACAGTGGTGACTTCAAAAAATTTCTGCATAGTAGTACTGACTGTGGATTTGGGAATTCAAAGGACATAGCCTCTTGTCATTATTAAACAGTGTCAGAGATCTTCGTGGGTAATATGATTATCAGTACTTGAACTACCAGAGTAGTCTCTGTCTTGTCTCTGAGTCATGATAAGAAGCAAACCAGAGAGCTGGAGGTGGATATGGGCTGTGGACCATTTCCAGTAGCCATTTTCATGCATCCAGCCTTGTTTGGAGAAAGACTAGAAGTATTTGGCAGTACAGAGACAAATAAATTCTACCACAGAACTAGAGAAAGGGCTCTGGCTATCTTGTTTATCAATACTGATATTGGTAAATGTATACCATGTTTTCTAGAGTTGCCTGTACTCACATTTCACATAGAAACAGTTTGAAGAAAATAAATTCACTTCCTGTAAAGGCAAAGTTAAAATTTTGGTTAGCAAGTCGAAATGGTTACAATAAAAAAATCAGTGTAACAATATACATGCATTGTTATGTGCAAACTTGTAATTAAAGAAGAAGTTTTCCCTTTTGGCTGATTTTGTGGCTTACCCCTTTCTATAATCTTAGTGGATGCTCATTGCTTGTCATGTTCTCTTCAGATTAAATTACCCATGCTTGCCTTTTGCACCACTCCCAATACTGTTTTAGAATTGTACAAATCATGTCATAGGAGAAATTCCTGTGTTAATGTATTGTATATCAAACCCAACATCCTTGGTTTGCCTTCCTTGAAATCACAAATGACACATTAAAGTACCACAGATGACAGCCTTAGTATATTGCTGCCAATCTCTACCCCATTCCAGAAAACTTTGCTGGAGACTGATTGAAGCAGCACAGCCTGCTTCCAAACCAGCTGCTGCAAACTGCTGCAGTCTTTCTATCCCCTTGCTGTAGTATTCTCTTTCACCTCTTCTCATTGACTAGGCTCAGGGTTGAAAACACCAGCTGATCCAGCTCCATCCACAGGTTGCCTGGGTCCCCCCAGAAGGTGACAGTGTTAGGTGAAGGCACTCCCCACTCAGCACATTGGAAAGTTCTTGGCTTTCCTTGTACTAATGAAACAGGCTAGATAGATGTTGCCTCACAAATTTCTATTCTGTGCGTGATGAGAATATGAATATTATTGTCAGAGTAAACCTCTCCCCTGGCCTGAGTTGATACAAGCTTGTTTTTTCACTACTAACCTTTGTAATCTCATGTTTTCTTTTTGAGACAAATGTAATTCAGAAGAGAGGAAAATGACAATGTATTGAAGTTTTGTACTGAAGACCTGATAGTAAAATAAAATAAAATAAAATAAAATAAAATAAAATAAAATAAAATAAAATAAAATAGGCTGAAACAGGTTAATTGTCCTGAAACTATCTTATCCAGATTTGTTTAATTCATAAGACTGTAAAGTTAGAATGACACATTCAAGGCTATTTATATGATAAGGTACTCCAGGAGGTGGTATCAAGATCTGCTTGTGGGTATTATAGTGGTGGTGGGCAGACACTCTAGTGTACTTTAGTCAACAGGTGGGAAAAAAGGGGATCCAATTTTTCCCTTGCAGAGGGCATTCACAGTATATGCAGTTCTGATGAAATGGTGTTTTGTTCCCCTGGCAAGTTTCAGCTTGAATTTTGTGACCAATATCTGTATTTGAGTAGAATAATCCTCAGCCATCGAGGTTAGTGTTATTTTAGGGATTAAGATGAAATTGCAAATCCAGTTTCAACAGAATGGAATTTGGGGCCTTACATTTCAGCATTAGTTTTTTCAGGAATTCTTTAAAGGTTTCTTTCCCCATACACACATGCAATTTCTCTTCACTCTTTCTTACAGTGAGTGTTTATGTTTGTTTTCCTGTGGTTGAATACAGTAAAACTTGTAACCTGAAAAATAAATCAGAAATTACTAAAAATCAGGGATAAAACCTAGGGAGCATTGAAAGGAGAGAGTTTTATTATTAAGGGGTAGTTGAACCATAAAATTGCAAGAGAGGAAAAAAATCCCCCACAATCTTTTTTTTTTCCAGATCTAAATATTCTTACACAATCAAGCTGATTTCTTTTCCCTGCTTTTCCTTAAATAAAAATTTCATGTGACATCTGAAAAAAGTGAGATGGAATTTTAATTTTGCTAATGCTATAGCAAAACAAAACACGTTGACACACTAAGAAGAATCCTGGGCAGCTTGTTTTCTTTTTACTGATAGTTCTTACATAATTTTGTGAATATTTTGAGGCATATTCTGTTTCATTTTTATCACATTTATGATTAACCTGATTTTCACCACCTTGATATCAAAGAGCCAGTAGATGGCAGAATGGGCTTATTTATTGTTAAGATGAGCCCAGCTACCTCTGCTCTTTTAACAAATTAAAACCCTTCAGAGAAAAAATATATCTGGGCTATGGTGCACCCTGCGGATCTGGCTGATTGTATGTGTCCATTTGTATTACAGTTTTTGTCTTTTCTATTGAATTATAGAAAGCTAAAATACTGACATGTATCCTAAAGTGACCTTCTGATGCCTGTATGACCTGTATGTCTCTCTTCTTCCCCTTGAGAAATGCACTATTTGGGGCTTGTTTGTTGTTGTTTTCTTCAAATAGACAAGTGTAAGAAGGACTTAAAAATGTGAGGGGGAGCAATACTGATTCTCCACAGACTTGATGGAAATTTGTAGGAAAGTCCCATTTTGCCTGACTTCCTCTAGGCACAATTCTTGTTGCCATACCTTGATTGTATCATGTTTGGAGCTGATTTCTAGAGGCTGCCCTCGTACAAGGATTCTATTCCAAAAATAAACATTTATTGATCTTTTGAGACACTGCTTTTTTTTCCTTTTGCAAATGGATTAAACCAAAACTTTTAGAAAGCTATCATGATTGATTAAAAATGAGGAAGCAATAAAGTAGTCCTCACCTCTGGGTGTTAGCCTTGGGGGTGAAGTACAGCCTGTGGGATAGAAAGTCCAAACACAAGTTCCTGCTCTGTTTGATATACTCAGCCTTCAGTCTTGCTAAGATGGGTTGGTCATGCTTTGTCTTGGGCTTCTATGTGAGATTCCAGACTGTCTGTAAGAAGTATCACCGGCTGAAAATTATGATGAAATTGGTTTAGGTCTGCAATTAACATGTAGAGCTTTGAAAATATCGAGTGGTACTTGCTATACCACTGGCTAAAGCTAATTTACAAAAAGATTCACAGTGGAAAACTAAGGAGAGAAAAGTCCTCTCTCTTTTTATCTCTGAGATTATCACCTAAACACTGTAGTATTTTTGTGTTCCAAGGAGAAACAGCCAAATATTTTGCTTGTGATCCCAGAAAATCTGCCTTAAAATACAATGTGCCATATCATGTAATCTTATCAGAATGAATGAGGTTTATTCATTTATTTGAGAGAAAAAAGCTACCATTATCATAAGATATTTTATAGGAACTCTTTTATAGGAACTCTCATTTTGTTGCTTTTAAAATTTTGTTCTTCTTTCTTTACATTTACTTTAATATAGACTTCTAGGCTTGGTGAGGTGCCAAGTACATGAAGATTAAAGCCATGAGCTGGGTTGCAAATCTTTTGCTATTCTTTTAAAGTAGAAATAGTTTACTAAACTGATGTTTATTTAAGCCTAATGAATGACATTTGCAATATTGCAGTATGCTTGGGCCCTGAAAAGACAAGAGGCCAGATTATAATCTCATTAAGTGAAAAGAAATTGGTGCTATTCTAATATTAAAAAAAGATCAGAATCTCATCTTCTATGTTGCAGGTTGGATCCACAGAGGATCTATTTAGTTNAAAGAAATTGGTGCTATTCTAATATTAAAAAAAAGATCAGAATCTCATCTTCTATGTTGCAGGTTAGATCCACAGAGGATCTATTACTAAATAGTAATAGATTAGTAATGTTATATTAGTAATAGTAATGCTTTATATCTGAACACCTAATAAGGAGTATAGCAGCATAATAGAAATTAAATCTGAACATATCTTTCTACATAATTTACACAGACTCTGATAATTCCCAATGGGTTCAAATCAGTCAACATTAAGTTCACCATATAAAGCAGGCCAGCACATGCCCACCAGACACATAAAGGAGAATATACTAAAATCCAAATAAGTCCCAGCCACATTTTATACCTTTTCCTGAAAAGTATGGAGTGGTGTAGTCAAGCTGTTCTATTTTACATAATAAGTCAGTGTTTACAGTAGTAGTTGCTTAAAGCAAAAGGCAGAAATTATATAGGTAGCAGGAAGAAGGACACAAGGATTTTACCTATCATATTCTATTGCTCTCTTATCTCTTCTTCCTCTCTATTGCATTGAGAATTATTTTATTTCCTTACAGTGGAATTTCAACAGTTCACACTTAACCTGGAGAATTGGAGAATCACAGAATCATATAATGGTTTGGGTTGGAAGGGACCTCAAAAATCATCTAGTAACAATCCCTCTGCCATGAAGAGGGACACATTTCACTACCCACTCTTTCACAGAAGGACTTAGGCTGTCCTAGAGGCTGGGAACTTAGAGTCCAAATTCTTTTGTATCTTCACATGTACACATATAAAACTATGATTACACATAATATTTTTACATGAAACAAGACTACTCTATTAAAAAACAATTAGCAAATACAAGAACATCTGTTGTGACTGGGTACTTTGTTTAGTCTGTTTCTGGATGGATATTAAGCCAAGGCCAACAAGAGGCCTGGGGTCTAGAAAGCATTTGCCACCTCTACATTAATAAATGGAACAAGCTGTGAAAAGCTCCCAGTCATTTACATGGGCAGTTAGATTGTTAAAACAATCCCTACCACAGCTGTGGCCTGGGAAGACTGGTGGTGCCCAGAAATGTCCCCACACACAGCTCAGGAATGTGAGCATTTGAGGGGCTATTTCCAGCACGCCACTTTCCTACCTCCAAGGGGGCTTTGGATCCTGGAAAGTTTATGAGCTTCAATATGAGTTGTAGGATACTCTGTGTCGGTTTGCCACAGTGTCTGGAAATGTTCCTGAGTTTGTTGAATTCCCTAGCCTAGGGCAGAACATGTTTCCTAACTCTCAGCCAGGCTAGACTATGAGTTGAGGCAGGGCCCTTTTGGGGCTCCTGTCTTGCCAGGCAGCCACCTTTCATAAGGCTGCATTTTTGGTGTACTGCCACAATTAGCATCTGAGTAGCAGCTTTTAGTGCCATGATTTTTGATAGAATGTCCTAGGGTTGCCTTAGGCTTGGCCCTGCTTTTCCAACAAAACGTCTCAGCCTTCCTATTCCTCCAGTTTTCCTTGAGAGGAAAGGAAGAAATATGAAATAGGGGCTCAGAGAGTGCAGCTACTCAGTCATGGTGGGCAGAGCTCAGCAGCCCTTGCTTTCCTTGGAGGAAGCTCCTTTCATTGTTAGCAGATGGGAAGGGGAAATTGGGAGAGGGGGCAGGCTGCCGAGGGCTGCTTTGATGTTGGCCTGTTTGTTTGCTTTCTGCTTCCTGGACCCCCACCCGAGGGGCTGGGACCATCAGTTGTGGAAGAAGCACAACAGGATGGCTGGCAGCAGCCTACAGACAGGATGGCAGCAGATGTCAACAGCAGGAGTGGGAGCCATCAGCTGAAAGCAGAGCTGGGATAACCTGAAAGGATGGGACCAGGGAGTGAAACAGACAGACAGGGAACGCTGGTGTGGCAGTAGGTGCCTGTGGTGGGACAGCAATGCTCATTCAAATGGGTTGAGCATAGGTGGAGACCTTTGAGAAGCTATGCAACAGAACCTTCCATGAATTTGTCTCAAAGTTAATATTTTTCAATCCTGACACAGTTCAACTCTTTATAAGTGAGGATATCACATTCTAATGGGCTATGGCCCTACAAGCCTTCAGTCAGCACAAGGCCAGTGGGTTCTAGGCAGTGGGACCTTGAGCGTGGGCTCCATTGGGCACCAGCTCACCTCAGCCACCAGAAGCCATGATGACTTGTTGGGATCTTTGGGACATGGCACAGGACAGACTGGCAACTCCTGAAACATTTTCAGACATCTGAAGCGGTTTTCATCCCTTAACCTGTGGCTGAGAAAAAGTCAGGGCCAAGACAATCTTATATTGACAGGTAAGAAAACAAAAATCTGGATAGTTTCAGGTTATTTACAGATCTGCTATGATACCACACAGCTGGTTTAATAAAAGAGAAGATAAATTAGCTCCAGAATTAGTCAGTCAGAATTCCCATCAAGGGGTTAATCTTGAAAATAGTCACCAGATGGATCTAGCAACAAAATATCAATGTGTATCTCACAGTAGTAGTGGGACACCCTGGTCATAACTAGTCAGTTATGACAAACCAATAAGTACCTTAATGCAGTTCTCATATTTATGTCCTGACAGATGCTTACTTTGTTACTCAGCTGACATAGCCAGCACTAGAAGATAAAGTTAATTAATATGCAAAGTAATAAAAAATACATAGTGCAGTGTAAAAACATGGGGCTTCTGTTAAAAAAAAAAAAAAAGACAGTGAAGTGTTTCCTGCCAGGAATGCTTCCCCTGAGAGAATTCACGGAGATGCACATGCAAACAAACAGCGCTGATCAAGCCATGGTGTACCTGCCCTTCTGTCAGTGACCCTGTCTCACTTCAGGAAGATGTGATGAATACTGTGTGTCTTTGGAGAGAACTCTGGGGCTTTAAGGGGCAAAACTGAAGACATATTGCATGTCTGATACCTGGGCTACAGAAACTATGTGATTATGTTACTCTAAACACTGCAAGAAAGCTTGAATTACAGAAGTGAAACGAAAGCCACTGTTGTTTTGTAGAAATCCCTTTTCTCCGAGGGAAAACAAGGAAGAGAACAGCGGAGGGCACTATTTCGTTTTGTGAAAAACCTGGTTGCAAAGTCGTGTCAAAATTGGGAATTATTTGGGATACCTATGCTCTTTCCTTTTATTTTGGTGTTTCCAGCCTTCTTAGAGAAAGCTTGTCTACTTTAAGAAAGCAAAATCATTAAATGGCTATTTTGCTCTGTGTGCAATTCAGCATTGCACTAAGCAGTGGCATGCTTATGATAAAGCATTCGGACCAGTCCTGCAATTCTTGTCAAGCAAAAGCAAAACACTGGTGAGCAACTGGATCTTTGCACAGAAGCATCTCATGCATTCACCTCTCAGAGGCCTTTGATTGGGACCTGAAGGTCCAGGCAATTCTTCACACTTTGCAGGCATTTGAGGGATGTTTCCATACATGTTTCTAAATGTAGCTCACTGTAAAATGATTGGACATAAGGCTGCTATTAAGGGACCGAAACTGAGAACATCACATGTGCACATACTGGAGCAATGCGCTTATAGCAATGCTTTTGTTTATGGAGTCTTTACAGGTCAGTCAGGAGTACAGGACTTTAACAGAAACTCCAGATACCACATATAGGTGCCTTGTGGGGAACTGTGGTTTAACTGTGGCTTCTACTTTTCAGATTAATTCAAAGAGTAAAATGGCACAATATCTGGAATGGGATGTCTGAGTCAAGAAACCATAATTTTCTAGGGGGAATCAACCTGTTAGGAAATTCTTTGCCTCTTAATATTGGTCATAAGGCTCTTTATCATGATACAAACACATAACACTTACATCTATTGTGTCTTTTGTCAGCAGTGTATTTTGTTCATATGACAGTGCTCCTATAGATCGGGCCTGCTGAACACAACTAAGAATAGATACAAAGCTTTTACAACTATGTAACTGTGTTTTGGACACAGGTGTCAAAAAACAAGACACAGAATAACCTGAATAAGCTATTCAAAGTGCATCAATAATTTAATTTATTAACCTTTGTGATTTTAAAAAATATTATAATTATTAAAATTTGAAAAAAAAATGGAACTTCTAGCATTGGTATTGGAGGTGAGCCAGGCAAAATCTACATCTACAAAATGAGTAATTGCATACACAAACAAGATTTGTGGGTTACAATTACCCATTTTGTCTGGTCAGTTACAATGAATGCATAGATTCAGCTTGAGGCCATAAGACTGATGTCTCCAAAGGCTGATGGAAAATTAGAGATGTGAACAAGTTTGAATGAACAAGCACCAATGCAATCATCCTATAAAACTCCTACCAACCCAAATGGGAAAATAGATGGTGGGAAAAGATAAAAGCTATTATTTTAGTTTTAAATAAGCATTTCACAACAAAAGAAAATACAAGCTCCAAAATTCTTGTCCTTTTCGTGTTTGACCAAGGTTATAACAGAAGCAACTGAACAGTGGGGGGGAAATCTCGTTTTTCAGAATAACTGGACTGAACAGACTCTGCTTTGAGGCTCAGACTGTTAAAAAATGCCACACTGAGTCTCTTCAGCTGAGACTTACAGGAGAAGGACCAATATGTTGGCTGCTGTTCCAACTTCAGCTTTAGAAGTTTCAGTGTGCCTCTTGCCACCACACTGCACTGAGTTTTATGTGTGATTGAGCATGCTGGCTGCATGGATCTTACGTTCTATCTGTGTCCTAAAAATGACACAGAGGCCCTAATTGACCATCTGCACCCTAGCCATTTCCATAGTCTCTCCACAGAAGTCTGTCTGTCCACCTGCATAATTTTTTGACCTCCAAATATAAATTAATAGTGTGGGCACCCTTAGTAGTCTCCCTTCACCTGTATTGTGACCTACCAGCATATTTGAAGAAGTGTTACATTTTCAGTCTACATAGTCATCAAGGAAACCTTGCAGTTGTATCATCTGTGGTTATTCAGCTGCAGAAAATCCCCTTTCCTCTGCTACTGTTGGAGCCCAATTTACCACACTCCAATTAACTACCTCTGTTAGTAATAGTTTTCATGTGGTCAATCTCTTTTACCTGTGATGGGGTATTTTTGCACCCAGAGCCAAGTGGCTAGCCAAAGTTCAGGATCTTACAGGTTTAGGAAAAATCATAATGATGTTTATGTACAAACAAGTTATACATAACCCTATACCCCTAAACACTGCAAAAACCAAAAGCAGGTAGATTACTTTCATAAAGTATGTAAGAAGTCACATTATATCAAAAGTTTTCCCAGTAGTCCTTCGCTGAAGAATTTCTCTGCATCCTCTCAGGATATACTTTTGCCTCCTTTGCCAGTGAACTGGGGCTTTGCAATTGAAAGCCCAAAGTTCTTTTATAGACACTCAGTCTGTTCAACCCTGAATCTGACCTGACCTGATTTCTTAATGGTAAGCTTTCCCAGAATCCATTAGGATGTCTCTGCTACGAGTCTTTTTCTTCACTTGAGTTGTGCAAACTTCAGTGTTCATCCAAGATAAAGTCAATGGCACCTAGGAATATTGTCCAATGCAGCAATAAAAAAAAAATAAATTAAAAAAAAAAATAAAAATCAACCAACCAAAAACAACACCACCACCAAAATGTCTCCTGTGTTCCATTTTTCTGTCATAAACTAGGCATTGCTGAAGAGGAAAGGAGGGATTCAAGAGCATATAGAAAAGGTGAATGTTGTTTAGAAATGACATCCTGGACAAATGAGATGATTCACTGTGAGAGCTATGCTTTTGTAAAGCTGTATATTGCTTTATTCTCTTCACCCTGTAAGACACTAGAATACCAAATGAAGTAAAGGAAACTGATGTCTCATAAAATACACTGTCTTGTTCTTTCTAATTCTGAGAGTGTTTATACTACTCATGGCGCTATTTCAAGCTTCTCCATTATAGTATCCACATGGATTCCTGCAGTGTATTTCACTCTGAGCTGATCTGAATGAGTGGAGACTTGTCCTTTCTCCAAATTTTTCTGCATTGTGGATATGGTGTGTGATGAAAACATGGAGAAAAAAAAATATATTCACTTCCCATTCTATATTTTGCTTTTTTTGTTGATATTGACAGTATAGCTGTGTAGTTTTCACTTCTTTGTTTTCACTTTCTTTGCTGCTCCCTTAGAAAATGCTAAGATATTCATTTCACTATGCTGAGAAGCCAGGATGGAGTGAATTTCCTGCACTGCACTATGAATTAGGCCCATATTTTAGAAATATTGGTCTGAGAACAGATCAATAGCTCTCACACTGTTTGCTGCTCTCTGCACTGCTATTGCAGACTGGTCTGTCCACCTCTCATGGAACTCACCCTTGTTCTGAAAGCCTGTGAGATCTTTGAGAAACAATCATGCATGTTTATCTTTTTAATTAAAGAATTAAAAGATAAACATCTTTTAAGATGTGTTAAGATGTTTAAGACCTCATACTGGTGATGCCTCAGGTTTTAGCTTTTATATTTTTTAGACTTTCTGCTGTTTTAGTGGGCAGCTTTAGGTTTCATATTAAGGGCTGCTGAGTTCTCTTCACAGAGTAGATAGACAAAATATTTCCTTCTCTAGCTTAATACCAAGGGCAACTTTCAGGCCCAAGAATGAAAACAGTGGTGAAGTGAGAAAAAAACCAGGAGGATGGAGCTTCATAACTTGAAGCTGTGTTTGGACAANTCTCTGTTCCAGGTCAGCCTCCAAAAGGCAACACTGGCCTTTTGCACAGGAGGCACATTTCATTCAGTATAAGATTTTTTTTACAGTGGAATCTAGTTTTAATAATTGATCTTTCAGATTAATTGAAAGCTCATACTCCTGTTTAACTATTCATCTTCCTCAGGATACATTTAGGTCATTATTGCTTTATATACTAAAAGCAGGTAACCACAATATTGTATGTCTGTTATGACTTCAGGGGACACTGTAGCATCACTGTCTGTGGTGTCCCTTTTCTGGTTCCAACCTAGAATCAAGTACCTGCTTGAGACATTTGACTTCAAAGTGGTTCAGGGCTCATTTCTGCCCTGAGGGGTGGATTTTTTTTCTTTTAATTT
>VYXF01005969.1:207355-286092 GCA_013397295.1 Polioptila caerulea | reverse complement strand
TTTTTTTTTTTTTTGTGAAAGAGTACTTGCTATGGCCACATCTGGATTTTCAATTCTTTTGAAGCTAAATTTCAGAGAGTGCAGTGCCACAAAATATACTTATTCCAGGTTAGCCAAGTCAATTACTTTATAAAGGCCCCACACTTTTTTTCTGTGCTATGTTGCATACCTTTGTGTTTTCACAACTGCTATAGATCTTAAAAGGAGAAAACTTCTGTTTGCTAGGTAGAATGACCAGCATGTGGCTGTACTGGTATTGATGCTGAAACTTAATACATGAAAGATAAGAATTGCTTCCAGATATGTTAACAATAAAATCTTTCTCTGAGGGTAAGGTAATGAGTTCATATTTACACAGGAAAATCAGATACTGAAGTAGAATGGTAGATCTAATATCCAGCTGACTCTCATGGTTACTTTTTTTTTTTTCTTGGTCTCATATCTGAATCTAAAAATAAGTTTTGTTCTTTTTCCATATAAGATTATTATGATTATTATTTCAATCATCAGTCCTTTACTGTTTATTGTACTGATATAAAAAGTCATGAAAAAATAAGGATCTAAAAAAAAAAGTTTTCAAAATACTTGGAAATTGGAAAAGCTTCTCAGAGTTCAGATAAGGTGTTCAGAAATCTCTTGTTCTATCCAATTCACCTTCAGTGCCAAGGACATGAAAAACCCCAGATTCTGTTGTTCTTTCTGCTACATCCATTTATATCTCATGTAGAACATTTTTTCATAGGAAGCGGTTTCCAATCATTCCTGCAGTTATTGAACAGCTGCCAAATTTTTGCCTGAAATTCTCTGTATCTTTATTCCACTCATTTCTCAAGCCATAACCGCTCCAGATTAAGCTATCAAAAACTTAATTTCAATACAATCACAAAACATAAAATTGACCTGAAGATATTGTAAGTACCTTTCAAGACCTGAGTTCAGGCTTCTGTTATTTTTATCTTATAGTGACTGAAACTCCATCTATTGCTACATATTTTATAATAGTGTACAAAGAGAATCCCAGAACGTCTCTCTTCAGACATTATGCTCTTTGTGCCCCAGGAAATATACACCCTCAAATCCAAGTTCTGGAAGACAAATAAAGGAGGAAATTACCTTACTACTTCATCTGGAAAAGTAAGTTAAATCCAGTCACACCTCCCACTGAAACCAAAAGATAGCTTTTTATATGTCTCTACATGTTAAAGGTATGCTATCAGATATCTGCTATCAGATTTTAACCACCATGTAATATGAGCATTGCAAATGTTGAAATCATGAAATCATGTGGATGTAAAGTTGGAAGGAACTTTGAGAATTCCCATATTCCAAAGCCCTGCTGTCTTATGTGATCTGTACGGCTACAATACCAGCCTAATCCTTTCTAATATTTAACAGCATTAATTCTCAAACATATCCATATGGATGGGACATACAGCAAGTCATTCATGGGCAGGAGAGGTAGGAATGAGTTGAAACACATTGGAGTTTCCAGAAGTCACAGATGTTTCCGACAAAGGAGGGACTACAAGACTGAATTTCCTAGTCCCTGCCTGGTCTTCCTATCACCAAGTCAGTTTCCCAGGTGAGACAAAATTTGAGATACAGCCCATCACCACCTTGCTGAGTGTGTTACATGGCATCAGATTCATGTGGATATATAATACAGAAATAGGAGGCCACACTGTTATTCCCTAGTTCTGCCTTTCTTTAGTGCTCTAGTACACTATTGCTTGGGTCTTTTACTCTAGGCAGTTATCATGATCAGATTTAATAACTCCCTCTGACCCTGAGAATACTACTATTAGTAGATTTTTGTCTACCAGACAGGGGAAAGAAATGCTGCACTGTGTCTACTCACTGCTGTGAAACATCCTTAAAATTTACAGTGGCAGTCAAAGCTAAAAGGAAAAATAGAAATGAATCACACTGATATGAACGTTAACACCTTCATCTGTCCCTGCATCTGTCTCATTCATAATTTCTTGTTCTCTGCCAGATGTATGGGCTGCTCTCTTCCAAGTCTTTCAGTTCAGACTTGATGAAAAGAAAATTTTTTCTAAGATTTTTTAATTACTTTAAATGAAAATATGATAACCATATTAAGGCCATTACTCCCAGGTGTTTTGGGACAGAGAGGCATCTAGAAACCAGCAGGGAAGGTCACAGTCACCAGAGATCACATGATGTCATATGCATCAGAGAACTGGAAAATGCTTTGTTTGAAGATAAAAGGAAGGAAAGGCGGATTGCACAGTCAAATGGAGCTGGCAGTAAGAACTACAGGTAGGAAAGGGACAGAATAGAAGGAAGGTATGCTAGTTTTGGTTGAGGGCGGGTGAATTTTCTTCATAGTAGCTGGTATGGGACTATGATTTGGATTTTTGCTGGAAAGAGTGTTGATAACATGGAGACATGTTAAATATTACTGAGCAGGTCTTACATAGCATCAAGGCCTTTTCTGTTCCTCCCCCTCCCCATCAGTGCATGGGCTGGAGGTGCACAAGGAGTTGGAAGGGGACACATACCAAAAACATCTTACTCAATGTATAAAGCTTGGGGGTGGAAGTTTTCAGTGGCTGCTGGTACTCAGGGACTGCATTGCTTGGTTGCTTGGTTGGTGGTGGGCAACTACTCTGCTACACTAATTGTTTTTCTTGAGTTTACTTTTATTTTTTTCCCCCTGTTTCTTCTTGTTGGCTTTTCTCCTTTTTTTTTAGTTATTAAACTTTCTTTATCTCAACCAATGAGCTTTTATACTTTTACACTGCTGATTCTCTACACCACCCCACTGAAGGGGATGGAGGCTGCGAGTGAGAGGCTGTCGGGTGTTTAGCTGCCTACTGAAGTTAAACCATTACGAATGGGGTCTGGGCAAGAGCTTGAACATTGATGAACAGCCCTGTGGTTAGGAGATCATAATTCCTCTTCAAATCTTACTATTTCCCTACGGCCCAAATGCTCATGATACCTAGTAGAAGACCAATTACTGCTGTTACTCCTTGCTGAGTTTCGTCTATGGCTTAAACAGGGCTTAAACAGCAAAAATGCTCTGAAAATTAATTCTGTGGTTTTCTTCCATTCAGAATTAATTTGGAAGTCAGTACAATGGTAGAAAAACCTTTTTGATCTGATTATTTTCTAATGTTTTTAAAAACCAAATAAACTGAGGATCAGGAAGGACTTGTACCAGTGGTGCACCTTAGCCACATAATGACAGAAAAGCATTTTGGAATCACCCTTCTGCTCAGAATTGCAAGCTGGCTGTCACTAAGATGGACCCAGTTAAGGCAGCTGATATTGTGGGGGCCTGTTCTTATCCTTGCCTCAGCTGGGAGTATCCAATACAATCTCTTAAATCAAAATAATCAGTGTTGGTCATCTGCTAGGCACTGTATACAAGTACACTTAGCAAAGAGCTGCACCTGAAGGAAAAGGGCTGTGCATTCCCAATAATAGAGTGTATCAACTGGAATGCCCAAGTAGAGGGAAGGATGCATTAGATTTTAAAAAACTTAGGTCCTAGATATCTCAAAATTGGCATCTGAAATTAGCAAGTACCCCTAACCCTACTCCATGCAAGTTTCATATCCTTCCACATTAAAGAGGGAAAATATATACCAAGCCTCAGGGAAGTTCTGAAGATACCCTAAATTTCTAAAGTAATTGCATTTTTCAGAGTTATGAGCACATAGAAAAGCCTAAGAGAACATAAATAATAGACACAGTGGGAATTAAAACCACCACTGAAATAATTGTTAAGTAAAAAAGAGCTGCCTGTTCTTTGCATTGGATGGAAACACAAAATTAAAAATTATATTATAATAAAAATATTAAAGGACACTAAACTAAAATGTTTTCCTCCAAGTTTTTTTTTAATTTTCAATTTTATATTTATACTTATATTTATCCTTGTCTTTTTGTTTTTAGAACAATCAAATGATCTTTAGGGTTTGTTGGGGTTTTTTTGGACTATGAAGTGCATGATTACATCATACAGCCAAAAGAATTTTAAGTCATTCATACTGAATCATGGGATTAATCACAGGAAGCACAATCCTAAGTGAATTATATAGATCATATCAAATGAATGGAAGTGAAACCTTTCTACTTATCACTCTTCACTCCCTGCACAGCACACTTCATAGACCCTTTTAAAATTCTTGAATAAATGTGGTAATTTCTGAGAAAATATTTTCCAATACCTTCCTGCAAAACCAGGACTAATTTTTCCTGTTTTGTCTAGCAAGATATTAAGCCTTAGGTGCTGTGGTTTCAGGTGGAAGAATAATAGGGTAACTGGCATGTGATCCAGTCTGTTGGTTGGATGTGAGCATCCAAATCTTCACCTTAATTATAAAGGCATCCCTGGGATGAACACACCCAATGTGTTGCTAGGAATTTGATCAAACTGCCACATGTCTTATCCTGCAGTAAGTCAAAATATCCTCTGTTTTTCCTCTACTTTGCTACACACTTAATACAGATAAGTACATATAAATCATAATACACCTTACACAGTGACTTAGGAGCAAGAATTTAAAGACATATTGATTACTACTTTCTGCAACCAGGTCCTCAAACACAGGCCTTTAGGAAAAGTTGCCATGATATTCCAATTCTAACCATCTTTAGGAATAACAGTGGTTTTGCCCCATCTCTAGCCCAGCTGTTCCCTCAGCCTCTCATCCCTTGCAGCAGAGTAGGTCACCCACCACTCCCCATGGTTTTCTCTACAGCACAATAACCAAACACAACTAAATTTACTCCAGTTAATTCATGCCCTGAGGTGCCCTAAGATTACTCAGAATCAAACAAGTCATTATTGTCCTTGGAAAGCAATGGTGGTTTTTGGCTACGAAATTAAATCAGTTTAAAAATAGTTGACAACACCTGGGTTAACTGAGGCAGAACTAAGCAGAGCTCAGCTGCATGGACAAACAAGAACTATTTTCCTCTGTGCTTAGTCAGAATTAGAGGATAACAAAGCAGCTTGACACAACATGAGGAGAATTGTCATCCTGTCACTGCAACTCAGGAATGTTGCAAGGCTCAGATTGGTGCTGTGCTTTGCCCCTTCTTACTGTCTGAATTCTCAGGTTTACAGTTACCATCATCAGGGTATTAAAGCTCTGCAGGCATCATCTACATCTGTCTGCACCTGGCAAATCCTGCATTCTCCCCCTCCTATAAATCCTACTGCTGAAAAGTTGGTTTATACATTCTATGCACTCAGGGTTAACCTTGCAGTCTAAAAAAACTTTCAGGTCATGAGCTGTATAAAGGGGAAATTAAAAACAAGAGAGAAGGGAACAGACAGCAATTAAACACTTGAAAACTAATTAGGTTTTTTGAAACGTGCTGGTGATCTGAAGAGAAACATGCCAGTTTCTAAACCCTTTCAGTACTTTTGTATGAGATACATATTTCAATTTCTCTGCTTTCTATCTTGTGGTCTTGAATTTTGGCCTTGAATGAAGCCCCAGAGATAAACCAGTTTATTCCAGATAAGCATCCATACTTGCTTATCTGAACTTTGTCCAGAGCTCTTTGTTTGAGAAATCAAACCATAAATCAACTTCCTTGTGCTATTCCTAGAAATTATTTATTGTTGGCTAGACTGGAGACAGTGTAAGACACCCTTTCTTGTGGTGTTTTGGGACTTCAGATTGCAGCGAGATTACCACAGGCTCCCTAAACAGATATGGACACACACACAAAATAAACAGGAAGTACCTACCACAAATCCATGCTACTTGTGAAATTCTCACTATCAGAAAGAGGGAGCTTAATGCAGTTCTTTCTCCTAGTATGAACCAGGACTAATGCTTTTACCTTCAGTGGGACTATTCTGAATCATCCATAATTAAACTAGGATGGTATTGTAATAAAAAAACTTCTACTGAAAAATTAGGTTGTGCCATCTTCTCAGATGATGTCATTGACTGAAGAAAGTGACATGACAAGGCAGAACTAAGTTTATTTTATTTTAAAGAAAAAAAGTTTGATCCAGAAGATCCCGTATCCTGTGTCTCAAAACAGTCTCCCAATCATCTACCTAGACTTTGGTGTCAAAGTAAAAGATGATGTTAAAATGCAAATATTTTTTCCAAGATAATTGCATGTTTTTCTTGATTGAAACATCACCACTGCAAATGTGCCATGCATGAGAAGAACATTTCCTTAGAGTATTTGACTGGAAGACTGTTTTCCTTAGTGGTGGAAGTCGATCTGTAGTGGTTTGTACAAGTTTTGAGTGTCCACAAAATTCTCTAGCTGATTCTAATCATTCATATATATATTAGTGTGAGGTAATCTGAGATTATTTTCTTTCTGCTGCAGAAGGTGCGTCTGTGCAGTCTCCAAAGCCTTCTTTTTGTTCCTAATTTCGTGTCTTCATAAAAGAGTGTGATGGACTCTGGAAACAGTGTTTGCATTTTCAGACATAAATAATCAAAAAGTTTGTGTGGCTCACTCACTCTCCAGACTTCAAGTTTAAGATCATAAACTTATGGTTCTGGTACTGAATAGAGCATTCAGAAATCATCCAACTCTTCCTGTAAGAAACAAAAGCAACAGAGAGTTCAGCTCCGATGGAAACAGTGGGAAGTCAGATAAACCCCCATGCATCAACCACCTTGTGGCATCCTAGCCATAGACAGATGGGTCTGCTTCAGTAAAAGTACACTAGGATTAAGCCATGGTCAAGAAGAGGTGAAGAAAGGTCACATGCCACGGCCACACAGTCTTTTCAGCTGCTGTACTAACTATAGGATGCCAGAGTACCCCAGTGCTGGCTGGTGAAACCGATTGAAGGCAGATTAAAAAAAAGTCAGTCTTATGAAACAGCAAGAAGGAGCAGAGAGCTGGGGAGATACATGAGGATGAAAAAACAGTGGAGGAGAAATATAAAATCTTTGGATTTGACTTCCTCCAATTGCTGAACCATTCCTCAGGCAAGAGGAGAGCTGGCTCAGATGCTGCCAAGGGTCTGTAGCAGGGAACTGGGTTTGTGGCTGAGGATTTCCAAGCTGTCAGTGTGAGACTGCTTAACCAGTTGTGTGTCTCTAATGAGCATGGTCAGGAAGAAACAGGAGTATGGGAATTTGTTTCAAAGAAAACAGGAGATGGAGATCTGTGTGAACTTGATGGGGGGAGGAACACTGGAAAGCAAAGGGAAAAAAAGCAGCTGAAAAGCCTAAAATGGGACACACCTGCTGCACTCTGCTAACTGAATTTATGGAGTTTGCAAAATACAGCCAGATTAAGTTCTCCTCTGAAAGCAAGAAAGTGTAAATGGCTCATCTTCTCAGATAGGCTGGAAACTTCCAATTGCAAATTTCAGGTAAATTCATATGCAGTTCCTGAGCTGACAGGTAGCCTGAATCACGGAAGGCTCAAAAGTCTTTAGACCCTCAGTAAACACCATAGAGTGCCAGAGGAATGTCTCTTTAATATCAGCATTCAAACCCCTGTGAAGTAAAATACAAAGGCTGAGTTTCAATGGGTCAAATGGTGACGTCTGGAATTTGGACACTTTCATTAAAACTCACAATTCCATATTCCCACCACAGTCAACAATGTCCTGGTCAGTTAAGTTCAGTCCTGATTCATCTAAACCTCAGTCAGACATTTTAAAGGTCCCTGATGAATCACACCCTTGAAATACACATTTCTTTCCATTAGGTGGGAAGGGAATTGAGGGTGACTAACTCAGAGAAGAGCTACACCCAAAAAGTCAAGTAAAAAGGCTAGGGAAAAAAAAAAGAGAGGAGTATAATAAAAATGAAAGCTGTAATTTCAAGGTCCCCCCATGTGACAAAGATTTACCTAATGAAGACCAGAACCCCCAGTTTTATTGCCATAAGAAGGCAAATTCTGTTTTGGATGGAGAGGGGCAGGGAATTCCCACATTAATTCAGTTCCCACAACTAAAACTGGAATTTGGCCTGTTGCATCAAAGTTTGTCAGCATGACGCTTCAAAATCCTTTAGTTTACCACTCTATTCAATTCTGATTTTGTCAGTTGCTGTGCTGTTTTATCTTCACAAATCCATATGTTTCACAAAGAATAAACTTTTTCAACCATAAATATCTTCAGCTGTTAAATCCCAAGGAATCCAAGTTCAGCTTCAAGACAGACACAAAAAAAGTTAAAAGTAAGAAAAGACCAATCATAAATATCTTACTTTCAAAAATATCTATGTTTTTCCAGAAACACTAAGCTGAGAAGGCAACAGAATATCTGAGGATTTCTTGTCATGTTACACAGCCTTGGGAAAAATATTTCTAGGGATGGGAATTTAAAACCAAATGGACTTCAGTTACTTGTATGGTAATATCCAGAATACTCTAGTACATACCAGTGTGGTGTTATTAGATTAAGCATTCTTTTTTTCAAATGTTGGTACATATTCATGGTGGATCACTAAGCAAATACATTCAGAAAAGACGGGATATGAAAATGTTCTCTCTCATCTGTATGAAAAATTGAAAGTAACCTTCCTCAGGTTGTGCAGCAAGCCTCAGTCCCCTTAGAGAAAGTCCTTCCTTAACAATTTGGAAGGGGCATTTAGCTGTCCTTCCCATAAAAGTCCCCTGAAAGCCCATCAGGAAGCTGAAGTCAGCTTTACTAAGGAAAAAGTGCATTTGGAGGATAAAAATCTGCCTCCTGTTAGTAAACTCAGGATTACTTAAAGGAGGCAGTGTCTCCCCATCTGGTTGGTGAATGTACTTCCCTTCAAAAGGAAGGCTTTGTGGATAAGGAAAGGAAGGGAATGCCTAGTTTTCAATGATGTGAAGGCTGCAAAAGAGGTTATTCATATGCTAATGAGCAAAGTCAGCGTTGGAGAAGTCTCTCCTGCATAGTTCTCTATTTTTAGTTTCAACATGGCTTTTGGTCCTTAGTCAGCTACAACATTTAGTGAAGACAATGCCCTTTGCTGAACTGAGATGAATTTACTCTTTGAAATGGAGTACAACTCCCAAAGTCATTAATAGCAATTAATATCCTCATGAATTAATCTTTATGTGCTATCATGCAAAAGAAAAATCACAAAGAAACAAGCCAAACCCAAGCCTAACAATGATACCCCATGTCCTGGAAGAAAATTTCACCACCCTTAACTTATCACTTTTATCACTCCCTTAACTTATTTTACTGATTTTATTGTTCATAACATATATAGAAAGGAAGGTAAAACATGGTCAGGACTGGCCAGCAAGCAAGAAATTCTAAATTTGAGACAAGAGGTGTCCACAAGAATCTGGGTAGTCATTTGTTTTCCTCCTCCTCCTGCAAATACAATTCCAAAGCTCCTGTTCTTTCCAGTGGTCTTATTTCTACCATGTGACCCCTTCAAACATTAAATAAAATTGAGCTAGAGGTTTCCTATGAGTCTTAATTAATCAGAAAGAGAAGGCTGTAATATGCAATTTCTGTTCCTTTTCCTCATTTTACAAACAGTGAATTTATTCAAATATAGTTACAGTGTACAGGACAATAAGTTATATTTGTCATATGAATTTTGTCTACTAGAAACTAAAATAGAGCAGAGATTATCAAATCTATGCTGTTTGTGAGGGTTTGAATTTAATAGTCATTCTTTAGAATGTATTTTTTGTGAACCAGAATGTAAAAATAACAGAGAAGAAATCCTCTATTTATATTTATTTAGTTAAGATGAGTTGATTGGGAGTTTTTTCATGGATTTTCTAGGGTTTTGTTTCTATAAGGATGGTTCATGTCACCATTGGTTCATTCACCCAAGGTCTTACAAAGGTTCACCCAGTATTGCCTTATAACCCAGAAAGCATGCAGGAGAAACTTTTCAGGACACAGTTGTATGTCCATTCTGGTTTTGAGGCTAAAATCCTTACAAAGAGACAGAGCAACATGAGATTTCTGTAAGAACCGAGGAGTCCTGCACCTAAATTAATATAGCCCATTATACACACATCAGCGTGTAAAGGACTACCATATTTGTGCATAAACACAGAAAGACCCATAAATTGGTTTATTTGAAATATTCTTTTTGAAAAACACTTGAACATTTCACTTTTGGTAAAGTGCTTGTTGAATCAGTAGTGGAGGACTTTGCTTCTGCAAGTCTCCTCTGAACAAATACCAGAAACAAAAATAAACACACGATTCAAAATTCCATGTATCTCCTTATTTTGTAGTGTCTCTTCAGGCAGCTCACAAGAAGGAAATACAGAAAGTGTGTGTGGGCCAGGAGTGGGCTATCCATTTTTCCTTCCCTCAGGGGGGGAGTGGCAACCGCTGTTTCTTGGCATTCACTCAGCCCTCCTGCTTTGGCATAATCAGGAGCTGGAAATGTACCGTGACTAAGTCTCTTTTATACCAAATCCAAACATTCTTGTCAACGCCAGGATTCAATTTGCATTTTCAATGCCAAGGGCCGGCAGACTAACTCTACCCTCTGTGTAGTAAGTCAATCCCATAGACGAAGGGAAAAACTTATTCAGCTTAATTTAGATTACCAAGGGACAATTCTGAGATTTACTACATAAATTATAGCAAAAAAATTTTACAGAATGTGGGGAAAATGGGGTTTTTTGTTTGTTTCTGAAGAAAGATCTGTTAATGTCAACCGCAGTCTGAAAAAGTGATTTTTACCTTCAGACAGGACTGATCCATTTCTCAGCTGCTTTAAGATGAAAATCCTACAGTAAACCCTCCACACCTCCACTACCAGTCAAGAGTGAGTGGTGCAACTATTGTAGGATGGAAGAATTCAAAGAAAGAGAAGGTAGGGGATCAGATTGCTAGCATAGTTATGGAGATATTTCCTCAGAAATGTTAAGTCAAATTTTAAACATTTATAAGACTTTAATAAACTAGGTTGTCCGACAGAGTGCTGGGAGAATTTCTTGATTGTATTACCTGCCAACTCATCTCTATACTCAGTTTCAAACTTGGCAGACTCTATCTCTCTCCACATCATTTGTCTGCCCTTCTGATGCACTGGATATTTGTTTGTCTCTCTCCTCATCTTGGCTATATTTGCCCCTGAATTTACCTTGTGCATCATCTCTGGAGGAAGCACCATGATTCTGATAGCCTCCTATGCATTTGTAGATTTCTTTTCCAAAAAAAGACAAGTTTCTTTCTTTCTCATTCACTTTCATGCTTTATTGTCACAGTCTGACTGAGCCTTCTCCCTTCTGTTTATTTGTATCCCCATGCACAGTATTTAGACAGTTTGTTTAAAGGCCAGGCTGATATTTTCTATAAAAACTCTCTGTCCTTCATTCCTTTTTCCCCTGCTCTTTGTTAGTCATGAAATCCAAAGCATTTCAGATTCCTATCAGCTCTCTGCCTGACAATTTCCTTTATTCTTTAATTTTCCCATTTTTTAACAAGTTCTTTCTTTTCATATTAAGGCATGATTCATCATCCCCTCAACACTTCATGTCCACCTTCTTCTTCCCTGACAGACAACCCAAATTATCTTCTTCAATCTCTTCTGATTTTTTTAGGTTTTTTTTTGTGCACAGACTTTGTGGTTTCTCTGGTCTCTTTACCTCTGAAAATTGGTCTGAGGACAAATTTTTCACTAAGCTTTCCTCCAGTTTGTATTTCTCAAGGAATAATTTTCCAGCGTTCCTTATTTTCTGGCCTTATATTCTACACTAAATATAAAGAGAGCATTTCATCTCCTGTGTTCTTTAATGCAGATTTCATATGATTTTCCTTCCTCTGGTGGCTGCTGCTGCCATGAGGCGTCAGGGTATTTTTTGTTTAATACAGAACAAGACAATAAGGATGCTAAGTGTGCAATGCTAGAAATAAGTGAGCCAGAAGGGACAGCCAGCAGTAGCATTGTCTGAGTGTGCACACTCTTGAATCACTGCATGACCATTTATCATGCCTGTACAGATTAAATGGTCTGGTTAAAGGAGCCAACTGGATCTTCCCACTAGGGTTGTATTTCTGCAGCATCCAGGCACCCTACAAAATCTCCAGTCAGGCATTTTTTCCTTCAAGGGATGCAAAGGGTGTGTGTCACCAGCCAGCTCGATTCCAGTGGCTAAACTGACTCTGTCTGCTTGGTGTGGGATTGTGACCGTGTTGCTCGAGAGTGGAAAAGTGCCAGGCAGGAGCAGTGCCCCACTGAGGCAATTTTCACTCCCTTCCACTGATGGAACAACCTAGATCACCTACCCCTCCACTCCATCAAACATGGTAACACAGACCAGGGTTTAACAGTTCTTTCTCTTCCGTCTCGTGCTTTTCTCATCCACATTCCCAGGGAGGATTTGGTGATGAGCTTCTTTTCTGAAGAGTTTAGGGTTTTCTTAAAGGAGTGGAGATAAATATGAAGAAGAATTGGGTATGAAATGAATTGGCAGTTTGCTTAAATTCTGTAAATTGTTTTTCATTGGAATAAAGAGAGTAGAGGATTGGTACTGTATATTTTGAGACTCACTTTTCTGACATGGACCTTTTAAAACTGGAAGTGGATACTTACTTCAAATGTGTTACAAGATTTAAGATTCCACATGGCAAACATACGATCAGCTCTGCTGTGGTTCAGCAAAAATTCTGTCATGTTCAGCTATGGTCACAAGCCGATTCTACAACTAGACTTCAAAGAGCTCTACTTTAAAACTATTATTTTCATATAACTTTAGATTTGCCTAAGTAATTAATTTTTTTAAAAAAGCAATGAGAAGAGAGGAAAATGAAGCACTGTTAGTGAGCGACCCAAGAGTCTCTATTTTAGGTCTCTCTGAACTACCTGTTTGAGTACCAGTACCTGCATCAGGCACAGGTAAGAGCACAGGAACCTGTCATGGTACCCACAGTACAATACACCCCAATATTTTGTCTCTGCTACTGACTAGCATCAGCAGGAAGGTATGGAAAGTTCTCCAGCTGCCCTTTAGTTACAGTATGGATTAAGTCTGGAAGTGGGAGGCTTAATATCTCTTCCATTTTTAAAAAATTTGATTCCATTTATTCCAGTTATTCTTATGATTCATGTAAATGTCACAGCCAGTTAAAACAAATCCTTGCTTCATCTACATTACATAGACATTTTCTCTCTTAAATAAAACCAGCACTGAATTCTAAAGTTTATGGACCAGAAATACAGAGATTTCTGTGTAAGTTAGTTCAGGGCAGATGCCACAGAGATGTTGCCTCTTTGTGGAGCTTCTGCTCTGTTATAAAGCACAACCCTTGTCAGATCACAATCAGTTCTAATACGTCTCTTTACTGCTGAGAGAGAACTTTTGGAAGGTTACCCTTTGTTAAGTTGCTCTAGATGCCAGGGCTAAATTATCTCAGAATATACTGTTTCAGACCTCCATGAGATGTGCGCAGCTATAGGGGGAATCAGTAGTTTTAACATATGGAAAGTTTGTAGCTCAACATGTATTTGTTGGATTTGTGTCAAGTGCAGACCTCAATGAAATTGCTAACTCAAAACCTTCCTCAGATGTTGTCAGTCTTGCTGACACAGCAGCTGTAGCTTACTGGCTCTGTGCCATGGTGCAGGTTCAGAAACTGAGCATCTCTTGCTGGCTGATGTGGACTCACAGATGTCTGAGTGCTCCTCTTTAATCTTCTCATGCTTCCGTACGTACTGTTCTCCTGGGTCAGCTCACTGCCACTTTGGTGTCCTGCCTAATGTTAATGTGGCAATTTTGATACCTAATTCTTCAAATTCAGGATCTTCCTTTGTGCAGGCATTTTCTCTGCCCCCTTTCCTTTGCCCCTGGTTTAACTAACCAGAAAGAAGAGAAATCCTTGTCTTTCCTCCAAACCCATTCCCCATGCCATTTCTTTCATCACTGTTGACGAGTCTTCCATCTTTCCAGACACTCAGATTTACAACCATGAAACTACTTTTCACTCTTCACTACCTAATATTTGGGTCCCAAATCAATTTTGTCTTTGCTTCTACAGTCTTCTAAACCCACCTATTTTACTTCTGTGTCACTCATCATTTTGCTCTGATGGCCTACCTCAGCCTCCTTTTGTGTGCATTCCCTGGCACCCAGCTTCCTCTCTGCAGCCTATCTAATACTCATCAGCTAAAATAATTTCTTCTTCCTCAGCTGAAACATTGTTTCTTTCTTGTTGCCCTTTTTTCTCTCTCACTCCTTTGACATCCTGTTCAAAAGTCCTGACAGAAGTTTTGTTTCTGCTGTATCCTCATGTCTTGAATCCTGTTATGTTTTTTTCCCCTTCCCACCTTTCTTGTTTCATTGTTGTATCCTCCCTTCCCATCCTTGCATGTGCAATTTGAATCTTGCTTCTTCCAGTGTGCACACTCTACACTCTCCATTTCTTTCATTTAAATCTCTGCTGACATACCACTTTTGCTGGTTTTTTTTTCCCCTAGCATTTTCTTTAATGTTCTGCCTACTGTTTCCCACTGGAACAGTTCATGCTTCTCCATATCACAAATCACTACTCATGTGCTTAGACGACTTTAACGTTTAAGCTTAGTGCTTGATACCATTCAATTCTGTTTATCTCAGTCTTGCATTTCTTCAGTTTAAATTGCATTCCCTTTCTTTGAAGTGGGTATTCTGGTGCAGGAATTCTGTTTTATCACTTAATGAGTATTTGGTACCGATGTGGCTAATCTGCAGCCAGAATAATTACAAACGCCCCCAAAATCATTAGCGAGATGACAAGAAAAATAGATATTTCTCTTCATCCTTCTGGGGGACCAGAGCATTTAGGTTGATCCTTCTTTGTGTCATGCATGTTCCAACCTTCTGCCTTGCAAACACTCTGCCAGTTTTTCAAGTGCATCATTTGTTGAAAATAATAGACAGAAATTTGGCAAACAGCTTTGAACAGGGATTGGGAAGAAGATTTCTGAAAAAGTCACTGCTATAAAAGTTGAATGTACAAGTTTTTGAGGTGGAACATCTTGCAGAGAAAATACAGTGAATGCTTAGTGTTCACCTTTTACCTTTTGCCTTCAGTAGCAGTATCCCAACAATAAATACTGATGCTTTAACTTTCAAAAGCACACAGCATTTGTACAAGATAATAAGACATATACATTTTATATTTACAGAATTTTGGGAAAATAACCTCTGTTAAGGAGAGTCGTGAACTTGTACAGCTGTTTAAAAATATTATCACTATATTAGATTCATTTAACAACAGAAATCTGTCTGCATGAGAAAGGAAATTATATTACACACTCAGCAGTATAAGTTACTCCCACACACTTATAGCAAATGTAATTGATAATGGCAGCAGCTACAAACTTTGTAGTTCAAATGAATTTGACTGATGTGATCTGTTTGTTTTAATTATAAAGCTGTTACTAGTGATGGGAGTATTACTTTAGAACAGGCTTGTCAAACATAACTTTTCTCTCTGTAGATATTTTCATTAAGAGATCTACTTTTCAAGCCAATAAAGTTCCCTCCAGTCTAAAGATGAAACATTATATTCTGTGGAGAAGTTCTACTTTGCCTTCTGAGCATCTAGCTATATGCTGTGATATATACATACATACATATTTAACATCATTCTCTTCTGCAAATCAATTCATTTTGGCTGCAACCCAAGGCAACTTCATACACAATTTCAAGAATAAGTGCTTTCTGCTTGGGTTTCAGTCTGTCTCTTTCATGGGTAATGGACAAGGCTAAGGCCTAAAATACTGAATTCTTTAGCCAATACTAATTAGAGCTGAGAAAATCAAACCTTATTCAAATGACTGTCTGCTTCAAACTTGAACAGAAAGTTAATATTTGTTAAAGAAGTGATTTCTGAATATTCATCCTATGACTGTTAGCTGAGACTGCTGAACATCTTGCACACTAAATTCACTTGGAAGTGGATGCACCTACACAAGACTGTGTTCAGAAACAGCAAGAATAGACCAGGAAGTTTTTCATCTCAAAATCTTCAGGAAGAAGAAAAATTAAGCCTGCTTTATTAATGAGAAGGCTCCTTGGAAAAAATTAGCTTATGATATAGACCAAAATGTGTAATTTTCCCAATATATATTAGTCTACAATACTTCATATTCCGTCCCACCAAGATAAAAGTTTAACATTCCAGTTTAAATTTCCATTCACATATCTCAAATCACATATAAAATAATATGCATATGCATATGTTAGAGAGCAAAACAAATATATGCAACTATGCGGGAGGAGAGAAGCTGTGAAACAAAAGTTATAATTGAAAAATTAATGGAGATATGTATTCTTCTCTCATCAGATTATAGTAGATTAAATTTTATGCTTCCACAAATAAAATGCAAAACAATATAAAAATAAGACAACTGTTATTTGTCTTGTAAAAATATTTGCTGAAGGAATAAACTCCTTGAAATCTTAGTGTTTACATCGCCACAGTTTAAACAAAAACATCTTTAAGGCTCTTGGCTTCAATGATTAATCTTGTGTCTGGGAATAAAAACTCTAGCCATGGGACCAGTTTGCTGGGCAGGTCTGATTTATATGTGATTTGTAAGGCAGACTTGCCAATTTTATGCTCCCTATGCAATGCTGAAGGCCGAGCCCTACTCTGGTGCCAGCCAGCACAGCACCACTATTTACAGACATACCTAATAAAAATGAGCCAAGCATGTGTCTCTCAGAGTTCCTGGAATAGTCACTTCTATGCTTAACTATTAAAGTATTCTAATGAGACATTTGCCAGACTGGTACAACTGAGCCCTGGTTCTAACTCTGATAAAATCTACAGCAACGTGTATGTTAGGTATCAGTGCTGACATGGGTGTGCTCATTTATAAACACAGGTTTATTTAAAGCAGTTTGGTCTGGAGGGATCTAGTACATATTTTCAGGAAAGATCATAATATTCACTGGCATATGCATGCAGACATATGCCAAAATAAAAAAAAATAAAGGACAAATATCGAGTAACTGCACAAGGTTATATTACTGGCACCAGCAACTGAAGTCCAAATCTAAGGTAAATCCCCATCCATAGCCTTTCTACCAAATATTTTGCTGTCTTGCTGATCTCAATCCATAAAATTTACAGTTAATTTGGAGAACCAATTCCACAAAGGACAAGTCCCTTTTACCCTGGTTTGGAGGGCAAATGGGATTCAGATATTTGCCAGAGACAGGACTGAGTCATTTGCATCATGTCTGTGTTACCCTAGGACTACTTTCACATTCCTTCAGGGTGAAAGTCATCCTGAATATATGATATTAAGGACATGTCACCCGAGATGGTCTGGTGAAGCCGGCATGCATCAAGCGTCAAAGTGCCAATCAATATGTTCTCAAGGGGTTTTCCCACACAAGCTAGTCAGGATTTTTTTTTATTAAACAACTCTTCCCTTGAAAATGTTGATTTCTTGAAACTGTAATTTTTCAGAAAAAAATCTCATTTTTTCAAAAGTTTTTTGTGGAGTCTCAGGTTTAGGATGACGTTTCTCGCAAGGGAAGAAGAGAGCTGTGTCCCATGCTATATAGTGGTTTGGAGTTCTCAGGCTAGTGGTGGTGAGGCTCCAGAAGCTGAGGGTAGCAGCTTTTCATTATGGCTTCTGTGTTTTACCAAGTTTCAGAGGAAAAAAATGAAGGTTTCATGATATCCCAGATTCTTCCTAACACAAAATGAAAACAAAAGCTGAAACTTGGTGTGCCTGTGCATGTGTGTATATATGCTATGTAAGTGCATATGTTGGAATTCTTTTTTCCCAGCCACTGCTGTCACACAGCTGATGTATGCTTCTGGATTAATATCAATTTTTTTAAGGTTAATAGTTGCTATGAATCCATCAACAGAGGGCCATCTATCTGCTGAATGCTCAGGCTCTTAGAGACTGTGAGACAGCTGTAATCTTCTCTCTGTATAGACTGTTTTGTGCCAGACATAGATAATTTTCACAAATTCCTAGACAGCAGTGTCTTGTGAAGACCCAAAATGTCCAGATGTGAACTGAAATCTATATTCTCAGCTGGGGAAAATGATGTAGCACTGACTTCAGCTTTGCTACACTGAAGTACATGAAAGCCACGGCTTGCATTTGACCCATCGCTTAGGACCCCACCTAAGGACACCCACCTTGGGACACACACAGTGCTTGATTCCAGATCCTTTGAACCATTCCGGGTATGTGGCAAACTGGGGAAATTTCTATTTGGCATGAGGCTTTCGTATGAAAGTCACATTTCTGTTCTCCAGTGAGGAAAAATTTGCTAGTGAATGTTCTGGCCTTAGGCATTTGGTAAAGATGCTTTCAATTCCTTGCAAAAGGTTCCATGCAGATGCTAGCCTGCAACTTTACAACATGTAAGTATGAAATATCGTGCCAGGGGCATATCCTTCAAATTAGTGTCTTGGGAACAGTGTAATAATCAAGGGAGGAGAAGAAAGAAAATTTCTATGTACCAGAAAAGTTGTCCAGTACTCTTTCCAGAATTTAAATTCTCATTGTATAGGTCTCCCAGACATTTGATGATGTGGTTCACTGAACTCCATACCTGGATGAGTATGGAGGTTGGTTGTGTTGGTTTTGTTTAATTTTTTATTTTTTTTAATAAAGAGACTGAATTACGATCAGCAGAATTTCAATGTGAAGCATGTCATGTGATGTCTCGAAGCAACAAATTTTAAGAGCAGGTGATGTAAAAATGCTTTTGATGCAGTTGTGGTTGTGTTAAAAAGACACAATCATCACATTCTGAAGACAGAAGTTTAGAAATTGCCCTATCCTGCCATCAATGCAAATAGTTTATGCATTCTCTCTTTCCAAGTACATAGAGAAACTACGGCATTTTCCTTTGAGCAATCAGTAGAGCAAGTAGGAATTCAGCAACTAAGATCCCTGATTGTTAGGATTCTTATAATTAGAGAAATAGTGTTGTTTTCAGGATAAAGCTGGGGATCCACCACCTGAAGTTCCTACAACTCTTCCTACATTACTACTGTTCTTTTGGTGCGACCTAAGGGAAGCTGTGTGATTTATGCTGTGCTTTAATTACACTGCTTGGAAATAGAACATAATGACATTTTCTTTTCTTTGTTCAACCTTTAAACATTTTTTACTTAAGAATACTATGTGGCTGCAATCTAGAGAGTGTTGACCTCAGCTGCAAGCTTTCTGCTAAATTCAGCCTGTTTTATCAGACCATCTAAAAGTAAAGAGTTATTAAATGCTGCTGATGTATTTTTAAAAAGCCTTTCACTTTGAAGTTCATCAGGTTCCAAATGCTGTTTACTCCACTGGGGCTCACAGATCTTAGGATGAATTTTTTTTCATAGCTTCTTAGTGCCTAAAATTCTTTGAAAATTCTTGTTATATTTTCACATTAGCCAGAAGCTCCAAGATGACCCTGGAGCAAACTCTTGCAAATCTTTGAAACTCAGCAAGGGCCTCTGAGGCCCAGATTCTATTCAGCAGACAAGCTTTGAGTGTGATTTTATGTTTTATAGCAGAGTTTCCCACAGTTCCACTTTTAGTATCTTTTAAAAATTATTTTAAAATAAGCCAAAGAAGGAGAAATTGTCTAATGACATAACAAAGAGCTTAAAAGAAGTGAAATAGTCTGTGATTAAAAACATGGTACTGCAGCTTTAAATACCTTATCAAATTGTTGAATCCAAGCCAAACTTCAATCATATTTGCAGATTTGGGTTTAAATAAACAGCACTGCAGTAGAAAATGGAACACTCTCACTTCACCGCTTACATTTCAGAAAAGCCAAATCTAGAGGCCAACTCTGTTATGAGGAGTAGTTTCAGACTGATTTTGTTCTTTATGTGCTCGACCTTTGGGCTTAGAGGTAAACCACTACATATAGTTAGGCCAAATATATGACCAGAAATTCAGTGTGTACTGCTTGCATCTTTATATGACACAACAAGAGCGTCTTTCTTAAATTAAATTGCTTCTTTAATGTGGTAATGTTTGCATGGAAAATATATAAGGTTTGGAGCATACTTAAGTTTGTGTCTAATTTTTTTCACTTCCCTTGTGCTGATGTCTTCTTCTGCATCAGTCAGAGACCCAGTAACAATCTGGCTTTCTGTTGGAACTCTGACGTCTTAGGAGGGTTCACGTAGGTCTGTGCTACAGTACGAAAACCCTGTAAGTGAAAAACAGTTGAAAATGTTGCAATTCAGGCAGATAGTGCTGAACTAGACATGGCCCCAAAAAAAGCTTAATGGAAGACCTCAGCCAAACAAGTATCTTCTCATCATTCCCTGCAAAAAGCCATGTGTTTCTGCTAACTTGTTGCCAGATCTCTCTCTTTTTCCACAGTTGGTAAAATGGATTTCAGCACTCTCTCAATGACCAACCCAGCACTAATAATTAACAGCATATCTGGAAGACTACCAGCCTTTTCCAGACCCAGGCTTATCCCTCTAGACATGCATATCCTCAGTGGTGTACTAGAAGGCTTGCTCATCATGCCTATTTTTCTAGCAAACATTTCAGTAGCAGCACAGATTCATAAAACATTTGTTATTTTTATAAGCATAAATAAACAGGTTTTTGAATTTTCTCATTCTTTGGGGTTATTGGCACTTTGACATGTTTGACCAGGATTTCTTCTGAGGAAGAAATTACAGCTTGAGGACTACAGTAGTAACTGCATTATTATGAAGGTGAATACACAACAAGGCTGTCACAACAAGGAAAAAACTATCATTTAGATTGCAGGTACCTTAGGCTTCATGGTCACGAAATTACATTCAGTTTTGGACTGTATTTGAGACGGTTATTCCCACTCATGATGGCTTTTGTATAATGCCATAGTCTTGAATGAGTGAGAGCTGAATTGCTCTGTGTATGGCTACATGAATGCACAAAATCCATTGCACTCCTTACCAGACATTTCCTGACATCTTACATTTTCAAGGAATCTTCTCTTTCAACAAGATTTGTAACAGGTAGTTCAAGTCACACAGACACTCATATCTTAAACATCCTTTCCCCTGACCTCGACAAATGCAGTCTTGTCTGATCAGAGCCTTTGAGAATGCTGTTTTAATGATCATTTTCCCAGTCTATTGCTCTGATCTTGATACCTCTCCTCCTAGTGCACAATTGGCTCTTCATTTCCCCCTCAAACAAAAGTGATTTCACTTCCAAGACCATTCGTGGCTTTCTTCCACCTATTTCTTATTCATTATCATAACATCAGCTTCCACCTCTGATTGACCTGTAGTGTTAACCTTTATGTTGCTTGCTGCATTTCAAGCAAGACCATTATAGTACTTGCTTTTAAGTGGCCTCTCACAGTTGGAAGAGACAATTTAGCTGTGATAGTCACTTATTAGTTCTCTTTTGAGTCTTTGCTTAAAGTAGTTTGTTTATTTTTCCCAAAAATGTTGAAAAATGCTTTAATGTTGATGTTGTACCAACACTCTTTATGTATGCCCACAATGTCTACATCCTTCTCTTCTTCCTGCCTTTTGTATGCATTTTTGGTGTTTTGAGCAGGTCCTGTCCTGAGACGTTTTTCCAGTTGGGTCCTTAAACATGGCCAAAATATTTGAGTGTTCCAGTAACACAAATCAAAATAACAAAGATCTCTTCCTTTCCTAATTATGTGTAGTTTTCATAACAGTTGATTTTAAAAAGCTGCCATTTCATAACCCCCTCAAGTGGGCCATACTCATCCTACAATTTTATCCTGACATGATTTCATTTACATTACATGAAAACCTCACGTTCATCCTCTTCAAACTTATGATCCAATGCCAGCAACATTATTGACATGAACATTTTTATGTTGCCAAAGTGGAATTCTAGTTGGGTTTGATTATGACTTTCAAGAAAGCAATTGAAGTACACCTACAAAACACTTTTCCAGTCAGAAAACTCCGCCTGCGTATAGAAGTTGCACTAAGGGGTTTTACCAGCACAACCATGATTACAGAAATTCTACGGTGCAGAGAAGTGTTGAAAATGTACCCAAAAGCCCCTGAAAAAGCTGAGCAGTGGTAGCTTGGCTCCATTGACATCCACAGGAATTTTGACGTTATCACGAGTGAAGATAGGATTTCACAAAAGATGTTTATGAAACCTCATAGATGGAGGCCATAAACTGGGAGCATACCATAACATCCAGTCCTATAAATGTCACAAATCTGTATCCACATTCTTTTAATGATGTTTCAGAGGTAGACTGAAGTCAGAGCTGATCTGAGTACAAAAAAAAAAAAAAATTTAGTGACCTGTTTTAGATTTCTAACACCAAGGAAAGCTCAACCGCTCAGAAAGGGTAATAAACAGATAAGAAGATAATTACAACACATTCCCTTGAAATTCAACTGAGAAACTGTAGAATTTCAAGGGAAACATGAGGTTATTTGAACACAGTCACCTACCTAACCAAAAGAAATTTCCACACCCTGAGCTGCATTAATTTTGTTGCTTTTGTTCAGATGGCTAAAATGGCAATCAATAAGACAATTTAACTCTTCAATCTGGCTTTTGTGATTAAAGGTCAGAGTTGAGAATGGCAAGATCACAGGCTGTTCTAAAAGGTAAGCTGGGTATATGTTGGATGAAAGTAGAAATGAGTTATCTGATGAATTCTGGAATCCTACTTAAAACATAAATGGAAACAAAAATAATTCAAAATTTTGTTCAAAATGGTAGAGAAACAATACAAGTTTAATCATATATAGGTAGCAGGGACATGAAACATTTTAAAATTTTTTGGTCAAGTTTTGCCTGTGGACTTCTATCTTCAGAAGAAAAATGAAGGTGATTGTAAAAAATATGGAAGGAAAATCAGTGATCCTTGTTAAACCAATGATCCTTTCAATGATTCCTCTCTTAGCTGAACTATTTTGATGTGTGCTTCATTTACTTCAGTTTTGCACATAAAGAAGAAAGAAATCTGAGTCAGGATAGCAGGGGGGAAATCACTGGAGTGAAAATAAAAATAGAATCTTTTGTAACTTTCATGCTGACTTTTATTTTAGCAGTATGCCAAAAACAGGGACTTCTGAAGACATTCCAAAAGAATGGCTTTTTAATTATCCTACTGTTATATTGCTCAGTCATGAATCTTTTTGACAGTCTAAGTTCAAAAAGCTAAGAAAATGTATTTATAATCTTTGCTCCTTTCTTTCTCTTGTGCATGTTTTTTTCCCATATTGGAGTAATAAATACTGGCATCATAATAGGAAGACATATTGAATGTTCACTAATGAGTTGAAAGAGCTGAAGGCAGAGACTTGATCCAGAAGAAAGGGATGTCTGTGATGGATGAGACGACAACAACAGTGACTTGAAAGCAGGAGCAGGACTAAACACTCAGGGGTTTTGGGTTTTTGTTAGCACACATACTTGCTTGCCTCGGGGACAGTGATTTCAGTGGGATTCAAACCACTCGTCCAGATCTTTGGAAAGATCTGGCTGTGGCACGGCCTCCAGCAGAGCTTCTCTCCATCCCTCCGCCGCAGCAGATGGGCTGTGCGCAGTCAGGGGCTGCTGGCTGTGCGCACTGAGCCCCGCACCACTGGAAGGTGATGCTCCTGCCCCACTTCCCCATCAAACCCCCCTGCGCTCCCGTGCAGAGCAACAGTGTGGGACGAGGCTGGAGCAGAGCTCCGAGGATGAAGGAATCGGGGATGCCTCGGCGCTGCCCCTGCGCTCCCCGCACGGCCGAGCTGGGCACGGTCGGGGCCGGCAGGGCGCGGAGCTGCCCGGGCTTGCCGAGAGCGTTGTGGCATCGCAGACCAAGATCAAGTTCAGATTAATATGCACACACACTTGCCATTTATTGGTGATGAAGGGGACAAAGTACCCTCATAATCTTCTGCTAAGATTTTTCATGACCTTCATGTTCATATTTGATTTCTACAGTTAAACAGACAACATGTTTGATAACAAGTCTATAGATCACAGCACTAGCTAACAAAATAATTTCTTTTGGAATTCCCTCTACATGATGTATATGGGTAATTGAACAACTCACTGTTTAGCTTTAAACATTGTAATTGCTTTTGACAATATCCTTACCTCAATCTAAGTTGCAACAAAGAGTTCTAGGGTTGTTTCAGAGAGAATAAAAAGACTGTAGAAGGAAAAACTCTAATCTCTGATAATGTATCCACATTAATGAATTCTCACTCTTTTTCTGGGAGATATAATTGTATTTTCTGCCAGTCAGCAAAGTATAAATCAAGTGTATTTAAGTAATTATTATAAAAATGTAAAAAGCACTTACATCAAGTGTGAGGGCTCATCATCTTGCAGGAGGCTCCTGTGCATTTTATTATGACCAGCAGATAAAATATTAATATTTCTTATTCAGATTTTTTTTTTAACTTTCTGCTGTAATTTGAGCCATGGGTTTAGGCTCAATTATATGTCCACATCTAGTGAAAATTTGCATAACTAAATATAAAGTGCCAAATTACCAAAGAAATCAAGCAAATCTGAATTTATATCCATATATATATCATTCAAGTTATTGTAGATTTCACAAAAAGGCTGTTTGTGACTTCTGTTTCTGCTTTATCAATTGGACTTAGAAAAAAATCTGAAGAGCATATTACTTAACATTTCTGCAGTAATAACAATTAAATAGGTTTGTAGCTCCTGTTCTAACTTTTCTAAGGACAGAGATCCAGCACATTATTCCTTGAATATCTTTAATTCAGTGAATTCCCTTGAACTTTAAAATGTCTAACGACCTTGCAAATATTTAAAAGGAGTATGAGTTTGACAGCAGTTGTTTGTATCCTGTCTTATGTGTCAGTACAGTAGGTGGAGAGTAAAAAAGACACCCTTTCCCCCAAAATGTGTTCTTTAGAAAAGCTGACCTTGTTTTTCTCCAACATCAGAGATTTTTTTCCTGTTTTGTTTTATGGTTAGAAAACATTGCTTTCCTCTCTGCTTTCATAAGAATGGTTGGAATCAGTTCATCTGTGCAGGCTGAGATAGACCTTGCTTTTCAGGTATTTATCAGCCTAGGACATACTTTTTCCAGTCTACTTGCCAGCAACTTACATTCATATTTATCAGTAAAAAATAGAACTACAAGGCAACGAATAACTTCAGAGATCCTGACCAGTTTCTGTCCTTGCCTTATGTTCTGTCCTTGTCTCGCAGATGGGATCTAGGAAAGCTTAAGCATTTTTGGCAGGAGCTGAAATACTTTTGCCACAAAGAAGTTGAAGAGGTTTGGACAATTGGGGTGTGTTTTTTTCCTCTCCTATTTTCTTTTTAGAGTACACTGAATGCCTGATGGGACTTGGGTCATGGTCTGATTCACCTTGCAGTTCACACTGGCTTTAGCTGGGATTTTCTTCCTATTTGTATTAGATACAGGTTTTTGCTAGGAGCTGGACATTCAAATTTTTGTAAGCCTTCAAGTCCATCCTTTCTGGGCAGCCTTTTAGGAATCCTAGCCTTTAGTTTCTGGTTTTGCTTTTCTTTACAGGTAATCAAAGTGGGAAGTTCTGGGTAAAGGTTTGTGAGTAAGACTTATTTTCTTCAGCCTTTGTTTTGCTTAAATCAATCTTTGTAGAACCTTCTGTAAACATCTTCATATGTGGTATCCCAAGACTAGAGGCTTGCTATTTTATCTTTTTTAGTACAGATTTTATTGGCAAAATATATGCCTGATAAAATTTAACAGAAGTTTTCTGGTTTTGGTTTAAAAGAATGCTCAAAGTACTGATAAACTTGACAAGTGACTTTGAAATTTTTTTTAGGTGCTTAATGCCTGGAAGTAAAGATACAATGTCTCTCTGAGAGTCTTGCAGGAAAAAGTGTTAAACCTTGTGCTGGTCCTGTTTCATGCACTTCTTCAGATCATCTTTAATGGGTAGTATTCACCACTTTTAATATACATTTTTTTTAAGGCTCAGAAATCTACACAAAGCTTAAAAAAATTACTTTTCTCAAATTTTATTAAATTATATATTCTTCATGTACAGAGCTGGCTTTATGTTAATGTTGAGATGCAAAGGAAAAAAAGGAAGTAGCAGAAATTTCAAAATTTCTTGTGATATTTTATTTTCAGAAACATGAAAGTCTGGAAAAGCAAACATGGTTTAGCAAGACCAAATCTCTGGCTTTTTTTGCATCACTTTCTCTGTGACTCCATTTCAGAAAGTTCTTGCACTAATCAAGAAAGTTGCACTGCAGATAGCAGTAGCCTTTAGCCTTTAGGTGTCGTAACACAGTGAGGGTAGGATATTGATAGTGTTATCTCTTCTTTGGATTTTGGTGGCTTGGGGGGATATAACAGCAGGATCCCAGTACCCACAAAGAGGTCATCATCAAGGTGTAGCCACCATGTGTGGTGGAAGGATGAGAAATAACAGGCGGAAGCTGAAAGAAGAGATTCAGACTGGATTTATGGAAAAAAATCTTTTATATCATGGCAACTGTCAAGAAGTAGAGAGTCCTGCCCAGGGAGATTGTTCTGTCTCCATCCTTGGATATTCTCAAGAGCTGCCTGGCAGCTGTCAAGCTCTCAAACAATCAGGTCTGACTTGAGAGCAGATCATGCTTTGAGAAGGAGTTTGCATTGGAGTCTTTCTGAGTTCCTTTCCAACAAAAATCCAGTCTTTGTTCATGCAAGGACTGGTTGTGAGAGGAGCTAAGGGTCATCTGGTCCAGTCCATCGGATGAAAGGGTGGGTGCAAGATGTTCCAAATACAAAAATATGTTATTTTCTTATGACCCAGAAATATAGTGCACATGGCAACCAATGGCTACCAGAACAGAATATAAATCTAGTCAGTAGAATATAAATCTGTTGCAACACAGAATACACTGAAGTTAAAACAAGAGAAAATTGTGCCTTCTGGCACTATTTCATATTAGACTTCCCAGGTGTCCAGATGCTTCCCTCTTCTTTCAGCTCCTCTCACCCTGACACCACCTCTTTCCCTTCAGCTACAGTCCTTTCCATCACCCCCTGACCAAAGCAGATTCCTTTCAAGAAAAGAATTCCACTTTTGAATTCTGTTACTTTCCTCTTATTTCAAGTAATTGTAGTATTGTCTTTTCTTCCATCAGTGTTCTCCCTAAGGGGAATTCTTCAAGCCTTAATTCTCATACTAGTCTCTTTTAAATAGCTTAAGATTTAATGCAAAAAACCTGTTTGTCAGCTTATGTTTCCAGCTACAGTTATTTCTAGCCAGGGTGTTTAGGAAGTCTTATGCTTCCCTTCGCAGGTTGTAAAGTTGTGGGTTTGGCCTCCATGAGATATCCTTAATGTAATTTCTATTTTGCCTAGAGCTACCCTCAGTCAATCCCCCATGCATTTATCCTACAAAACACAGAGCTGGTTCACACCTCTGAACACCTATAGTTCTCTGAAGTCACAATCCTGAAGATCATCATCCTGAGATATTTAATAAGTTTGGGTTTGAGACTCCCATTTATCAATCCATTTTTTTATTATACTCTTCTTTTTTTTCCTGGATATTTCTCCACCCTAACTTTGTAGGAGTTGCCTGTGTGGCATATGCCTTCACAGTGTGCAAGAAGGGGGGCTTCTGCCTATTCTTTACACTGTAATAAAAACTAGTCAAAATACTGGATGAAAATGTTATTAGTATGTATTCATTGAGCAAACTAGCAATTCCAGAAGTCTTGCACCATCCATTTCCAGTTCCCAAGTTCCCCACTTTAAAATTTCTGTCAAACATCTATGAAGTTTTGTCTGCTTTCTCCTGCTGTAAACTGGACTTCAAACTAGTGTTCAAATATGTCCATGAAATTTTGAGTTAGTTTTCTTGGGCCACGTTTATCAGTGAACTTGATGAAATGAGAGAAGCAGTTCCCATCTGGTACCAAATTCATACTTTAGGCCTCAACATAAGCCTAGAGCTTGAGATGTCACAAATGAAATTACTCTTAAGACAATTTTGTCTCAGCTTCTGGATTCTGACTTCTTTCAGACAATACTGAAGTAATGAGTTCCAAAATAAGTTCTCATAAACCATCAGTAAGCCTAAGATTTGCCTAAATTTCATTCTTCTCGTACACAGAAAAAGCTGAAGGATTTTCAATATTTTAGAGCTTTTTTTTTTTTCACTTTAGACTGAAATCTTCCTTCATGTCCCACATTTCATGACTGTTGGAGCTGTGGTAAGATTGTGTTTTTTCATGGTGGCCCCACTTGCAGAGGGAGCAAAACCTCTACATAACGATGTGCTGCTGCTTAGCCTGTGCATGTGCTGGCTGCCAGGAGCCAAGGTGACTGCTGATGCTGCCAGCCAGGCACCAGTGTGCAGAGATGTCCTCTCTGAAGCAGGCATTGATTGCCAGCACCACCTCACCATCCTTCAGTGGCAAGCAGATCTAACTCAGGCTCCAGCCCTCTCCACCCCATCTCTGTCCTTCCACTCTCACTGATCAGCAGATCTGCTTCAAACAGGCTCCATCATCTGCCTCTGGACAGAGCTGCAGTCTTGTCTGCTACGCCTTGCCCTTGCACTCACACAGATAGACAAATCTTTTTTAAGTAAGGCAGGGCCTGAACCAGCATATTTTTTGCTTTCTGATACAATGGAGACAATGCCACTTCATGGAATGGTTCCTAGATTTAAAATATCTTAATTATTCTTCTTATTTGTGAGTTTAGAGATGCAGATGCATTCAATGGGAGTACCTACTAAATTATATTTTTTCAGCAGGCAAATAATGTCTTCCACCTTCATTTTACTGCAATAACTTCCCATTAATATATTTTTGCTTACAAACACCCCAAACTATCTGCACTAATGAGGAGGGAGAATAAAAACACTACTTGGCACATGCATCATGATCAATCTGTAGCACAGGTATGTGTATCAGTGTGAAGGTACTGCTGAAACTGGAGTGCAGGACAACCCTGAGCATACAGAAGAAATGGAAAAGAAGAAAAATCAATTTTGAGTATTTCCTGTAGAAGGGATCCCCTGTTATTTGATGCAGTAAAATGGAAATCTTTCACCTGAAACAAGTACTCACATAAACACATAGAAGAGTTCTCACCTAAATTTGCTCTGAATATTGTGAGAAACTGGACAAAGCAGGAGATCTGATGCCTATTGAAAAAATGATCAAATTGAACCTGAGTCAACAACATATCCTTGAATCAAAAGTATCCTGGGCTGCATCAACAAGGGTGCTATCAGAGACTCGAGTATTCTCTGAGAAGTCAGCACTGGTGAGACCACATCTGCAGCTCTGGGACATACAGGAGAAAGACCATCAAAGGACCACTAAACTGATAAAGTGGCTGCAGCACCTCTGCTGGGATATCTGGGAGTTTAGCCCGGAGAAGAGACTGCTCAAAGACATCTCATCAGTGAATTAAATATCCTAATGGCATGTAAAGATGGAGCCAGGTTTTTTCAGTGAAAGGAACAGTGATGATGGGCACAAACTGAAACATAGAAGGCTTTATTTTTATATCAGAAAACACTTTTGTATTGCAAGGGTGACTGCATTGGAACAGCTTACCCTAAGAGGTTGTGGAGTCTCTGTCCTCAAAGATATTTAAAAATCAGCTGGTCCTGGTCTTGGGCAATCAGCTGTAGATGACCCTGCTTGAGCAGAAAACTTAGGTTAGATAACATCCACTGGACCCTTCCAACTTCAACCATTCTGTGATTCTGTAATTGCTGTCTACAATTAGAGCAAGTTAAAAGAGGTTCGGCTAAGACATAACTTAAGGCTTGGGCACTTCATCAACATGAAATATTTTTGATTTATCTACTGTATAGGCTGTGATCAAAACACAAAAATGCCCTCTCAAAGGATAGAAGATCAGCCTTTTGGTTTGGTGGGTTTTTTTTTTCTTTTCAGTATTCATATTACTTTGTACTGTGCCATCAAAACCAGGTGCATTTTGCATCTGTTGCTGGAAGTTGACCTGAATGAAAATGAAAATCCAATAGATTTATCAAAGGAAAAGAGCATTGTTATTTCTCTGAAATCTGCTCAAATCTTTCTTTCTGTCCATGAGCAACCATAAATCTACCTGGTGTATTGACAGCCAAATGTTTTCTGACCTGTGCCGGACATAGTCAAATAAATTTTAACTCCTTTGATGCGCAACTTTACCAAAACTGAAGCCAGATGTTTCACAGGTGACCTGACAGAATACCATTACTTCCCAATTACCATAAAGAAAAGGAAAGCTGTCACAAAGAGTGTGCAAAGATATATCATTCTAACATTCCTGAAGATTTAACCCTTCCTGATCATTCACAAATTGAACATCTGAAAGATGTTCCTGGACTTAGTAATTAGACACAAGGATCTTGACATTATCACTTCTCACTTTGCTCCATACTTAGATACTTTGAAATTAGGTGTTTGGGGGGATTTCAGTCATTTCAGAAGCTACAGCTGTCGTATGCAGACAGGCAAACAGATCTGCAGAAGCACTTCAGAGACATGCAGAAAGTACAATTCTGCCTCCTATTAGGCTCAATGAGAAGATAAATAGGCAGACTAGTATGCCCCTTGATACATTAACAATAAACCAGTAGTCTTCTCTAGTACAGCTTTTTTCCAAGTCAGTGAGTTGGTGAATATAACCAAAGCTCTAGAGGTTTGTGCTTTGTGTTCCTCTCTGTGACATAAGGTAGGATCTACAAGTGTTTTTCAAAATGTTAGTTTTAGCTTCAGGCATGGGTCCATTTATGTAACTGCACTGTGATCATGAGATATACAGAGCTGGTAGTATAGGTGATCTCAGTAGCAGCAGGATAATACATAAAAATTACCATAACACCATTAGAAATGTTTATATATATTGGGTAAAACAACTCTTATTCTAGGACAGTGAACAAAAGAAATATTTTCCAGAGTCCACTAACTTCATGGATTCCTTCTGTCATGGGCTTTTAACTACACCCTTTGTATTCAAAATGTTGAAGGAACATCAGATCTTAAAAGTGATTTAGAGTGGTTTCACTGAAAAATATGCTAATACAGACTCTTTGAAGGATGAGTTTGTATAAATATTCACAGAGTGAAGACATGGATAATAAAATGATGCAGTTTTTTATCACTCTGGTGATTCGGTTTAAGCAGTAAAGAAGCAGGTTAAGAAAATTTCCAACCAGTATCAATGGTTAGTGTTTGAGATCCAGATGATAATATTTGTTGACTAGTGTAGTACCAGTTGGTGTAAAGTCACATGTTAATTCAGCTGATGCCAGCTGGAATAACATTGGATTTTTCAGTTTAGAGTCCTTAGAGAAACAGGTTCATAAAAACCACTTCAGGTGCATAAACCCAATATAAAATTCCACCAAGGAAAAGAAAAAAAATTCTTCCTTACTCTGAAGTACCAAAATTCACAAGGCCAAGGAAGTGTCCTCCACATCTATACTTTAGCCAAGCAAGGCCTCTGGTTAGGGGGTGGTACTGGGGAGAAAGCAGTGAGATCATCATTACCTCTTGTGACTAGGAATGATTTGTCCAGCCTTTCATTTTTTACATTAGTAATAAGAGCACTGTAGGGAAGGGAACGGAGATATTCAGAATCACACCAATCCTCAGTTTTTCTTATAATTTTCAGCAAATACCCATTTACCGTGATTTTTTTGGTTTCTCTTTTTCTGAAGCACTTTCTGTTGCTGCAATTTTTTCAATATCTGGGTGACTAAAAGCAATCCATTGGTCAATAGTGTATAGATACCTAGAGGTTAGGCACAGCATTGGTGACTTCAGCCCTGTATTTCACTCTGGCTACACCTTATTAATTCTCACCTTGACCTCAGGACAGATTTGTACTTTCATGAATCAACATACTCATTTCCTACACTTTTTAGTTAGCTTTTAATAAGCAGCTAATAACTCGGGTTTCAGCAGGATGATAAAATAAGGCTACCCCATGGAAAAGGTCTGACCCCTGTCATTCTCCTTCTGAATTGTAAGATGAGCAGGCACAAAGCGCTGTTCCACTCTGCATCCCACAAGCACACAGGTGTGAGCATGAACACAAACATACCTGTCTTTGAAAAAAAGCACTTCTGTGACTCTGAAATCCCAATATCCACTCCCCTCATAATCCAGGAAAAAGCCATTTGAAGCAAATAATTTAGCCTCGTGGAAAGGATTCTGACTGCCTCCACCTCCATTAGGACCCATTAGGCACAAAACACAACTTACAGCCAGAAACACTCTGTGACTGGGTTTAGGTTTATCAGGCATCATTCATGAGATAGGATATTCCTGTATGACTTGTTAGCAGTGAAGCAGCAAGAATAGTCCACGATTACTTGCACCTGTCTTTATTTAAAACAAAACAGATAGAACAGCAACAACAACCACCCCCTTCATTTTCAACCTAAATGCTTCCCGGACCTCTACAGCTTTGTAGTCACCAGAGGGGGACAAAGACTCAATGCTGAGAACTTGATTATGCTTTAATCTGCCTTTAGTCCACAAACCCTTCAATTCCCTGTCTTCTCAGGCTTGCATTTGAACTCAAAGCAGCATTTTCTTCTTTTCTTTTATGGTTTAGTATACCCTTCTTTGAACTGCTGTAACTTACAGAGATGCATATTAAATTTCAGAATTGCTAAAGCCAACAAAATGGAACATTCATGAAGGGATAAGATATTGAGGTTTCTTCATGTTCCTCCTACTAACACCACACAACATGCTTTTTGAATTTGTTTTTCTAGATGGAAATATTGCTATCCAAGTGGTCTTACAACTCACACATGGCTTCCTGCTACAGCCACTGACATTTCTTGAAAAATTCAGATGTTGCCAAAGAAAGATTTCTCTAAGCTTTACTGAACTTTCCTGATACCCTTTTTCTTTGCCTGACCTTTGTTTAACAGTGAATTATTAAGTTGGTCTTTTTCCTTATTCAGCATTTCTGGCCAGAAGATATTATGTCTGAAACATGTTGAGCAATTGAGGACATTCGGCTGTACACTATGGTTGTGAAGAAAAGAGTATATGATAATTCATTAGTATCTTGTGGAGTTACAAGAAGAAGAAATTATTATTGAAAATTCTATTGATCCCAAAAGTCAAGAAAATTCTTCTCTTTATGCAGAAAAATATGAAGTATATATATTAATTTATATCTTGTAATTTTATAGTCCCTGTGAATATAGGTTTGATGGAAACAGAGCTGCACCCTTCAGGAGTGTGCTATTCTTACTTCTTTTTTGTTTTTTATTTCCCCCCCCCCACCTCCCTCTTCAATGCATAGGGTTCAGCTTCCCTCCAATTATCTTGCCCTCTTCTTTGAAGTAAAGAATCATATAGACACCGAATATACACATATGATCTTCTAGAAGACACCAGAGGTGGCCATGTCCAACCAAGTTTTACTTTTCCTCATAAGTAGAAAAGGATGAAAGCAAGAACCAGTTATTTATTCAAGGAAAGGTTTTTATCGGATAAAATAAAAAACTTGCTCACTTTTTTTCTCTAGATGAAAATTTGTGATTATCTTTTTGTTTTTTTTGAATCATTCTCTCACATGAGGGTAAATCTGCCATATGTACTTTTTCTTTTGGTGTGCACTTACTAGAAGGAGGAACAGTATCATAATCATGCCACATGCTATCTTCAGACATACATCTCCCCTGCTGCATGGTCTGGTATTTGGTACACTGCATCATGAATCACTTGCTATCTCTTTTATTTGTATGTCATTATCTAAGATACATGTATTAAATTCTCAGTGCTTTTCAGACTCTCAAAGATGCAATTTCATGCCTGACAACTCCATAAAATATATTAGATATTCTCATTTCTTTTAAATTTAAACCAGAAACCTGGCTTCAGTGGATGTTTCAATTGGTTTTTTAAATCTCTCCAAGCTTGTGACATTTGTAACTACTCAGATGTTAACCCAAACCATTCACCCATTCACCTTGGTAACAGCATACTTTTGGTTTTTATGTACTGGGACGAACATCAAAGACATGTTTTTATTGCAGACATTTTACTAGCCAAGTCTGGATTCGTAACAGACCCTGTTCAGCAACAGCTGAATTGTATAGACAGCTCTTCTTTGGGATAAAAACAGGTGAACTCTGATCAACCAAGTCCCAAACTGAAATCGTCCCTCCATTCTTGCTCACCTTCAGCTCCCTACTCAGATTTTGGCTGGGATGGGATATTTTCTGGAAATAAATGCTTTATTTGCTGTGCTTCTTACCATGGGAAGCCTCAGTTCCTGCAGGAAGACCAACACATACAGACAATCTCCCCTATGGAGTTTCTCAGTAGCTCTGTAGCTATCTTATCCAAAAAGGACCTAATTAATAATGGATGCATTGAACAATTTATTTTTTTTATGAGAGAAAGGGATGTCTTTAACACTTTGTGTACATTGTCTTCGCTACCCTGCTTCTACTGAGCTTCTGGAGACTCATATATGTAGCTCTGGCTTGCCCTGTACTTAAACCTTTATCTCCTCCTTCATTTGCTACAGAAAGAAACATCTGGCAAAATAATGGCTTCTCCCTTACTTCAGTCAAACCTTTAGCCCACACTCCCAAGGTCTCTCCACACACATTTAAACATTCATGTGGCTGCATGAGTAGGGCTGAATATAGTGCCTAAGCTGTGTAGGCACTACCACAAACATGTGGATTAATACAATCAAGAGCTCTCGATGACCAGGAAGATGTGAGGCAGGTACTCAGAAGATCTGTTGACAAAAGATGCTCGAACTATATATTCAGAAACAGTGTCTACCATCATTTTAATTTGTTGAGCTTCATATAAGAAGCCACTTCTGTCAAACAAGTCAGGATACCAGCTGTTTCAGTAGATATTATAAACAACTTTTATGGTGAATATTATTTCCATATTACTTCCAAGAGAAAAAAATGGATGATGAATGACAGTTTAATAGTAATGATATCTTATATTTATATAGTTCCTACCATCCCAGAGCAATTTACAAATAATATCCATAAAAGAGTTACTCTGCCCATCCTTGAAATGCCTCCCATCTCTCTGCTGGAGGTTTGGATCCAAGCATAAATTTGACAAAGAGCAGATCAGCAGGGGAAGGGGAATTTTGGCTGAAAATTCATGGACTTGGGAAACAACATCTCTTATGGACAAAAAAATAGCTCAAAAAATCACAACACTGTGGAATCATTAAACTCCCCACAGAACAGAAAATTCTGGTCTTGTAAAAAAGGTTTGATCATATAGAAAGCTTCTTGGGAGTTAATTTTCTGCCACTGAAAGATAAAATACCAAATTCTGTTAGGTTGTGAAAATATGTTGCCATGGAACATCCATAACTCAAACATAAGCCATGCCTTCCAGTACAAAGGAACCTGTACTTCCAAAGGCTGGTAGTTGATGTTCATGAATCTGGTTTCACTCACAGATATTGTCAGTGCAGCACACATGATTGTGTACCACACTCCCTTCCACTCTGACAAGAGTGCCAACATGCTGCAGGGCCTGATCTGAAGTCTGTGATGGAAGGTCTCGAAGAAATACCTCCTCCAGCATTTGGGCCTATGTTTGAAAGGAAAAAGAAGTGCTATACTCCACTGCTATGAGAGCTGTATTTCATCCTTGTTTTTGTGTCTCAAGTTGACTCTGGCTTATTTGCAACACAGCAGTGATTTACCAAAACATTGGGGGAATACTTTTTGTCACCTTCATGTTTCTCACCAGCAAACTGAATGCAAACAAGTACATGCTTGGTCCATTCAAAGTTATGGGAAGTACAGGCTTATAGTTTAGACATCCTATTCCTTCAGGGCGCAGGCAAATCATTTAGAAGTTGTGCTCTACACCTCCCTTCTGGGATGTCCCACTCTTAAGAGAAAGGGACCACTCAAGATTCATAAATAGCCATGGTCAAAAGGAACAGCAGAAGTCAGAGGATCCACAATAGCTGCAAAAGCTCACTTAGTAAATTACACACTTGGCATGGAAATTGGTATGTTAGTCCCTGACCTAGTACAAGCATGCAACAATGGGGCTTAGAAGGATAGGGTGAAAGGAAAAATAGAGAAAGGAAAAATAGAGATGAATTAAAATGTGGGAGAGAGAGAAGGAAAGCAAGAAAGAGAGAAAGAGAGATCACTAGCCCTGGATCCAGTGTCATTCCAGTTGGAGATGCCTGCATGCCTGGGCTTCATGGGCCTGCCTTTTTATAGACAAGTTTTCCCCACCCTAGAGCTAAGTTTCTTGCTTCCTATCCAAATAAGCTTTGTGCAGATAATTCTTCTAGACCTTTCTGGAAATGAGTCTGGGGTCTTTGGTGATCTTGATTTCTGCCCCTACTGTCCATGTCTGCCTCCCAAGCTTTTTCCTGTACTGTAAAACACTGTACTGTGTTGTGCTCCAGGAACTAGAAGAAGGACATTTTTCCAAGTGCTGCCCTACACCCATATAGCCCCCTTCTCCAGCCCCATCCTGTTCTTTCTCACAGTGTGTTATTACTAACAATCATTGGCTGTTCTTCCCAACAATCCTTGGTTGGCTCCACAGCTATCTGGCTATTGGCATTTGAGACATACACATTAGTCCCTTATCTTCTGGGCTTCTACACCTTCTCAGTTTCTCACCTCTCAGATGAGTAGTTTAACCACTGTTTTATGTGATGCTATCTGGAAGGTTAAAGCACTCATCTCAAGATGAAGCAGAGTGAATAACTATCTGAAGTGCATTACAGTTCAATGAAAAAATTGCAACAGTAAGTGTAACACAAGTAACAAGTGTCCAAATCCAAAACAATAAACTCCAAAAAACTTTTATTTTTTTTTCAAATCTGACTCTTCTCCCTCCTTCATCTATTAATAGTTTCGCCTATGCAAAAATTTCCCACTAGCCATCAGTCTCTGGGAAAGCATTTAAGAAAGAGAGGTGATAAGGGAAGAATGATTTGAGAATAAAATGTTTGCAGCTGAGAGTGGAAATTAGCTGGTTTAGTACTTCAGTATGTAAACTAGCTTGGGCTTTGAAGCAAAATTATTAGAGCAGGTTGACACAGTCCATATGACAAGTGAGGGAACTCCTCATGGTGACATTTCTCATGGCTAGAACAGAGCAGCAGGTTAACCTGTTACTGAAGGATTAAGTGTTCATCAGTTACGTGCTGACACGTCTGAAAAACATTTGGCCCCTTTGTCTATGATTCACTTTAGTTCTGCCAGCCCTTTTTAACCCTAAAATGCCTAAAACTTCTGTCCTCTCCCAGCTTTGAGAAATACTATGACACTAAATTTTATTACAGAATTTTCTGTGGGCTTTAGAACAACAGCCTACAAAGTAAACTTTCAGCTTGTAAAGTAGCTCGTTTTCATCTCTTATTTTCAAATATACTTGGAGACATTATTTCTGAAAAAGACGTGCCTGTCATCATGAACTAATGCAGTCAGTGGGGAATTCAGCCATTTGTATCTTGAGTTCCCATACTAAAATAAAAAAGAGAGAATAAATAATTCTTTCTCATCCAAACTGATATTAAAATTTGGTGATTAGAAATCCCATTCCTTCTCAGTCATGACATGAAGACAAAGGCAGACAGGAGGGGGGGTACTGTGTAGAGTGTTTTGGCCAATGCTAAGTATTGACTAGTAGAGGTCCTTTTCTTTCTCTTTTCTTCCCTAGTTTAAATTATTGGCCTACCTGCCTTTTATTTCCTGGGTTTTTTTAATCTTGTGGTGGGGCTTTTTTGATTTTTTTTATTTGTTTGTTTTTTGGTGGGGTGTGTTGTAGATTTCTTTTTAGTGGTGAAATATAAACTATTAGAAATATTAATCAAATTATGAACTTTACAAAAAGTTAACTCCAAAAAGACTACAAAACATACAAGACTTGTGAAAACCACAATTCACCAGTTCTTAGTTAGGAGGAGCTGCAACCTTCACAAATCTGTGTGCTGAAATAGAGCACAGAAGAAATCAGACCAGAACTCAGACTCATTAAAGAATTTCTCCATTACACAGGGTTTGTGATCAGGCATCTACAGTCCCATTCCCCTTGATCCTGAAAAATTTTATTGCATTTTGTAGTTTCTAGAAACCTCCTTTATGTAGCCAGTGTTGAGACAGACTGAAAATCTGACCAGCAAGGAACAGAACAATTTTTGTCTAGTTTTGATTGACACTCTTGCAGAAGCTCTCCACTCTGCATATTTTTATCAGAAAAAATGAAGTAGCAGTGCAATAGATAGCTGAGACACAACTTGCTGCTGCTTTGGGACAGTGAACAAGGTTGCCTGGCAAATTCGCTGTTGCTGGGTATGGGATGCTGCAAACAGAGTGTAAGTTCTCTTACTTAGAGGATGTTGTTTCACTGGAAAACAGATTTTCTGATTTAATACTGTGGAGAAAAGGCCAGAGGGATTATGTGTTGAAGAAGATATTTTCTGAGTTATGCAAACACACAGGGCTGCTGCTATCTAACAGGGTGGTCACTTCAGTAGAGATAACAAACTTTATCTGAACTCAAGCACACTTCCTGATAAAGTGGGCTGTACAGCTGCTAGGTGATATTTACAATAGATGGATTTAAGAAGAAAAAGGAAAGACTTTTTTATTTTGTTATTACTACTTGGGCTGGAAAGCTAAGAATGACTTCAAGCCAAAAGACTCCCAGCTTCTCAGTATATTTAACTCAAACCATGCATGTCCACTAATACTTCTCTCTGATATTATCTCCAGATTCCCAGTAAAATAGTTCATCAATTCAATTAAAACACAGACACATTCTGATTTCAATCTTTAACTTGTTAGAACATTAACCAGCTTGTTTGTTGTTTTTTTTAAAGGCAAAAAAAAAATCAATCAATTTTTATGCTCATTAAACTCTGTAAAGCTATTTTCTAAGCATCCTGAGATATATTTCTTTCAGAATATTCTCTCCTAGTATTCTTGCATCAAGAACAGCTGCTCTTGATATACCTACCCTTAGTGAAGGCTCCCTTTTTTAATTTTTTTTTTGACAGAGAGAGATGCTGTAAGCTATGCCTGCATGAATATAATGTTAAGACTCATATTTACAGCTGTCTGCATTGCCAAATCTACTTCGTTCAATCTGTACAATGAAAATTACATCCTCCACAGTGATGGGATGTGAGCAAAATCAGTAAGTTATCTATTTCTCCTGGGCAATTTAGGTGTATTAAACAAAATTGAATCTGATCAATGAAATGTAAGAATCCTTCATTGTTTGTTACAGATTTCCAGTAAATGTCTGCATAGGAAATTAAATATTTATATTTATTTTAAGTCTTCATCAGCAATAAGATGACCTCTAATAGGCTTGAGTAGTGCAGACATGAAAAGAGCACTACAAAACTACTTNTTTTTTAAGTCTTCATCAGCAATAAGATGACCTCTAATAGGCTTGACTAGTGCAGACATGAAAAGAGTACTACAAATCTACTTCAGAAACAATTGAGGATGTGGAGCTATGGTTGTATGAAAAAATACCAAAACACATCTGAGGTTGTGGAGATGTTTATTTTCCCTCACTAAGTATATGATCAGACTTTCCAAATATTTGAATCTGGAATCTGAAAGTGAAATATGATAAAAAATAAGGTTAAATGGGTAAACAGGAACCCTCAGTGATAGTCAGAATTACTCAGGCTGAGAGGTAGTTCCAAAGACATCAAAACATCTTTTTTATGTTTATTGTTTTTCAGTGCCTAGTGTTTTTGTTTATCTATTTGCATTAAGGTAAATTCCTTATTATTTGCATTAAGGTACCTCTATCTACTGTGTCATTTTTGTAGTTCCTTTAGGCAGCTGGGATTTGCTGCCATTAGAAACTCCTCTAGTTTTGCTATGAACTTGAAGGTGCTGGTAAGACTTGGGATTCCTCTCTTTCTCCTGCCTGCCATCTTCAAGGAATAAAAGACTCACATTCTTTTCTGGTCTTTTTTTCTGCTCCCTGATGTCCACAGGTGGGTCAACCTCCAAGTGAGTAAAAAGGCAGAGGGAGTTGTTTACACATTGATATTGTATCTATTAGTTTTCCTCCCAGAAAGAGTTCTCCAGTAAGCAACATATGGTTCTGCTAATGAACTTTGATTCATCAAGAAATTGTAGTCTCCTGTATTTTAAATAAATTTCACTGGATTCCTGCAGTACTGATGCCAACTATGGATGGAATTTATAAACTTACATGGTAAGTGCTAAAGGGCACTTTTTGAGGTAACATTGAACTACCTTTCTACACACAAAACACATAGATCTTAAAAATTAATTTATTTTTATATTTTCTTTTTATTTTTTAAATTTTTATTCCTCTTTCATACTCTATTCCTTTGTAAAACCTAATGCCACAACATTTGCTCTCCGGGTCCCAAATTGTTCCAGGTCTTCTCCATTTCTTGACAGAATATCAGTTTTCAGTATTACGCTTGCTCTTCCCCTTCAAAACTCTAGACTGTACTACTCTAGCCATGTGAATTTTCTAGAGAATTAACCAGCATTTTCTCACCCCCCACCTCTTGGACATGTCTAAATATTTTGGGGTTTTCTTATGACTGATCCTGAACATCTGCATGCCAGAGGGATCATTTTTGCTTTAGATTTCTGGGGCTTTCCAAAAAGTACTTCAAAATTGAGTTTGCACCTCAACTCTAGAAATATACATCTCCATCTTATATTTCCTATAAATCAGCTATACATCCTCAGACTGATGTTTATGCTAAGCCCTTCATTTCTGTAATATGTTGGTAGGAAGAAAATAAACATAGATAAACTATCTTAAAGTGATCTGCAGCAATTTATCAAAGCAGAATTTTCTTGAAGACCTTAACAATGAAAATCATAAACAGCTTCTGTGCACTAAACAACACCAAATGCTTGCCCTGAGGCTCTAAAGAATCATGGAAACAGTTTTTCAGTGCATTTCCCAGTATTGATCCATAAGAATTTTCATGCTTTCAATTTTGCATAATTCTCAGGTTGAAATGAACTCAGAGCATGCAACATGAAACTCAGCCAAGAATTCTCCTTCCCATAATTCCAGCTCAAAACCATATATCAGCCTGACTTCTCTCAAAGCAGTTTCCACAAAAGGCATGCAAGCATTGACCAACCCCATGCTGTATTCTAAATTTGTAATATGGTTTTGGTTTCTTTGTAAACATCTTGCATAACTTTGGCTTCTTATATTAAAAAGGTTTATGCAGTCTTCAGAGGGATTTAAAAGAAGAAAAAGCAAGATGAACTCTCCTGTCAAAAGGTTCATAACTTCCTTCATAATCGTTGGACCCTGAAGTCACACTGGCTCCACAGCTCAGTTCAGATATTAATAGTTTTTGAGAAATCTTCAGCTGTACTCCTGGGTTTTGCAGCAGATGTTGCACATCTCTTCCAAAACAAATGATTTTCCAACACCATTCGCACAATTCAGCACCTCACAAGCAGTTCTGCATGGTGCTATCACTGCAGCACAGAGTCTTGAGCTGTCTGAGTATTCATGTAGAAAACATCTAGACGAAGGGTACCTTTCTGGTGGGGTTAAGAACCTCTTGCAAGAAATCCTGATGCACACCATATGGATACAGAAAGAGCAGCATCGCTCTGAGTTCAGAGATTTATAACTGGAAGGTCATTAGAGAGGCTATGCCATTCTGACAATTTAGCTAAGCTGCTTAACAGCTTGCAGCTATATCTACAAGAGTCCTACAGAGCTGGGAGCTCCCTAGACTACCTTGACTGCATCTGCTCTTTGCAACACTTAAAGATCCAGACAACACATCAAACCCAACAATTTTGTTGGATACATAGAAGGAGTGTTCAAATAATCAGTTAAGTGGCTGTTCTCAGCTATATTCAACAGCAGCTATACATTTCTGAGAGCAAGCTGAAGAGGTTTGCTTGACCTTCTCTGCATATAAACTGACTTATTTCAGTTTGAAGTGAAAAGAATGAAGAATAAGTTCTCAGATAAAATTATGACTAGGCCTGAGAATCTGTTTAAGAAACTACTATATATCAGCAATTAGATACAACCTTCCATGAAATGATACTGTTTTACTTGATATATTTGCAAGTTCATCAAAGTGAGGTTCAGATCAGGACTTAAATATATGTATTTATGTGGATGCCTTTGCTACTTTCCTTTCTGGAAAAGGTAAGTATAAGTACAAATCAGTATGAAACTCATAAAAAATTGCAGTTTATGAATTTTATGCGCCTATATCTAAGGCTCTAGCTACAGCTTTGAGAAAATTAGTACTAGTATTTGAAAATGGAAGGAGTTAGAGTGTGTTGATACAGGAGTACCATGGAGAACTTGTGATACCACAAGTGACATGTTCAAAGAAAGTCTTCATCTGCTCACTGAGTACTTGGGAAGCCTTGAATGCATTCAGAAGCCACTGCTGTTAAGAAGGATGATTTCAAAAATCCTCAAGCTAGGGGTTGGCCCACAGTGGCTATGTAAATGATATCTAATTCTCTGTCCTATGCTCCCTTGCTATGTAAGTGTGTCACATTTTTCAGCTGCAATTCTTCCTTCTTCAGAACATGCATTAAGCTCTTCAGTGGAAAAGGGAAGTTGTGAAGGTGACTGAAATTGGTCGCAATGTTTTGCTATTGATAAGTGGTGTCAGAAGAGTGGGAAATGATGCTAGATAAACCCTTAGCTCTTCATAGCTTGAGAGGTGTTTGGGATCTGATGTCTCTAGCTACCTATTCACTCTTCAGTATTTATTCAAGACAGACTTCTTGACTTAAAAATTTAAAACAAACTTTAGATGAGGAAGTTGGACTAAGACAAATATACAAATGCATTTAAAATTCCCAGAATGAAGGTATTAAGGAGAAAACAACTGCTGAGAAGGAAGTCTTTTCTCCCAGCTGTTCTTTCTCATGTCAGGTGAGTTCACACTCTGGTTTGACCTTAAATGATCATAAAACATCTTCAGCATAAACAGTATATTTAACAAAGATAGAAGTGGCCTCATTAGATGTGCAGTAGTTTCTCACACCTCGTCTGCTTTCAGAGAATGACTGGTAACTCTTCCCAGTGGATGTGCTTCAGACACATTCCAACTCTCTGATGTCAGTAGCAGCTGCACCAAGAGCTTTGCTGGTGTGCGGCATGGCTAATTTGCCAGAGCTTGTCAGATAAGAAAATAAACTTATTTCAGCAACTGTGAATTATTCCACCTAAAGAAAATCCTCTTGAGCTCTTGTGTTGGAATTCTGTGAAAATCTTGTGTCATGATTCTTTTTCCAAAAGTTAAGCTGACTTTGATTCAGATTTTTTGAGTCACTTACAGCATGCCGATGTAACTGAGGAGAATTTAACCTACCAGACTTAGCTTGTTTTATCAAATTTTCTCTAAGATATTACTATTTGGGTAGCAATATTGGGTTTATTACTTCAACGTGTAAACTAGCTTGGGTTTTGAAGCAAAATTATTAGAGCAGGTTGACACAGTCCATGTGACAAGTGAGGGAACTCCTCATGGTGACATTTCTCATGGCTAGAACAGAGCAGCAGGTTAACCTGTTACTGAAGGAATAAGTGTTCATCAGTTACATGCTGACACGTCTGAAAAACATTTGGCCCCTTTTATTTTTTTTTTCCATTACATGCTTTAAGAGTACATTTTGTTTAACTTTTTTTTTTCATTTTTTTTCTCCAGCACTTCTGTTTGTTTTTTTTAATTTACAGTGTATCAAAATATGTACTTCTCATCTTCTCTTTCAGTATGTTTTATTTTCCATGAAGAGGAGATGTTTCAAAGAGAAAGGAGAACTGAAGAACACAATTTAAAACAACAATAATTCTATTGTTCCTGTTATACTTGGTATTTAACAAGCTAAGTAAAAAGGTGAGAGAACAAAAAACTCTTTCATAAATTAAGATAAATGTAATTACAACAGGATCAGCTTTCAATATTTTAGTCAATTCTAATCCTATTATAGTAGATCCAAGATAAAAACAACTTGAGCTCAGAGTTCAAATGCAGATCCTACATGCCTAATCCATATTTTTATCAAGTGTTCCAGTTCTTCAGCAGGTACACTCCAGCAGGTTAAATGTTTAGCTGATCCATTGCTAGCCTTCAATAAACATGTTATTTAAGCAAAAAGATACAAGAGTACTTTGAAATGGAAGTTGTCATACAGTTTGATTCAGGCTATAGTAAATCTCATTTTATTTTTAAAAAAGAATACAGAGGGAAGAAGCAATGAGTCTGCTGAGACTAGTTCTAGCCCATTTGAACTCAAATCAGCAGAAAAGTCTCAGTATGATGAATGTTTCCTTTGCTGTGATTGCTTCCCTGTGCCTGTTCGTGTGTGCAGTCCCAGGGCAGAGAAAAGGGTTTATCAGACACTTCATTGCTAGCAGGATTCAGGCAGGGAATGGGGTCCTTGTACTGGGAACAGCCCTCGGCCCTGACACTTGAAATCCTCCTGCCTCACTCACATTGGACAGTTGGAATTGTCAGAAAGAGAAGGAGAGAGGTCCTGGTGTAGGGAAGGTATTTGAGGAGTGGCTCCCCTCCCTGGGGAGTGACACACATGAACTTTTAAGATGCTGAGCCCCAGGCCTTTTGAGTCTGAAAATTAGTTTCTTGAACCTGGAACTCAGATAAGACCAGACTACCAGAGCAGGAGCTGACTTGCCTCTTTCTTTTACTGCTGGATTTCTCTTTGGAAAAGGGTCTCATCAGCAGCTACTGGAGATGCGATAGAGAATGGTTAGGATGCTGTAATGCCCAAATCTAATGAACATAAAAGATCTCCAAATTTACCCTGCTGTAAGGCCCACCTAGGACAGTCCCTCACTGTCTGAGGTTTAACAAACACTTGAACAGCAGCCTAGCTTTGCAAAACAAGATCCTTAGGACACAAGGATCAGTGACAAGTTCAAGCTGACATTTTATTTCAGCCGTTATTTCTTTTCTGCTTTATGTCACTCCAGTAGTCCCTGCTGGCCAGACTTAAAATAAACTTTTTCGTCTCTGGAAAAATTAATGGCATTCCTGTGGAAAGCAGGTTAGTTGAAAAAAGCACTATCAAGTCCAAAAAATAAACAGGAAAGTATTATTAAGAGAAAAATAATCTTTAAGAGAAACTGATTTAATGATTAACAGTTCTCTTTTTCCACAGACAGAATTCCTCTAGTGATATATGGAAACCCTCTAGGACTCTCAATTTTTACTAGATAATCCCTCCTGAATGGTAAAATGATGCTATATCCCCCGCACATCACCTTTTGAACTGCACAGGCATTTCACTAACTGACCTCAAGAGTAACGCTGGCCCAGATTATCTGAGGTGCATGGCTGCCTGGAGTCCAAGAATAAAATAAAATTTTTGCTCTTTTGTGGGGGATTTTTGAATTTTTTTGTTCCAAGTTTGTCATGGAGGAGTAACAAAACAAAACAAACAAAAAAACCCAATAAAAAACCAAACCAACAACTTCTTTCCCTCCCATGAAAACTTCAGCAACGGAGAGAAGAAAACCCTGAGAGTCAATGTCTGCAGACCATACAAATTCTGTTACTCCTAATTCTGATGTTGCCCATTGTATTGTGCATTTGTTTGATCACATAGTTACCATTTTTTTACAGTGCACTCAGTGCACAAGAATCAAAGGGAAACTCAGACATTTTAAATCACATTATTTTTTAATTGACTATAGTAGGTCCTGTATAGTCAAGGAAGTAACTTATTTTTTTTCTAAATCCATCTTTTAGAGGTAAGAGTCATACAATGGGTAGACTAAAACTATAGCCATGAAAGAACTTTACTGCTTGGTATTTCTCTGCATAGCTCTCTAAGTTTTCCTCAACAGAAATTAAAAGCAATAAAACTTCACTTTTAAGTGACTTGAATCAGCATCTAGTTAGGCACAGGATAAAGGCTGTGAAATGGTTGTCAATACTTTTAAAAACAGCTATACTGTTAAAAAAGGTACATCAAGTTCATGGAATCTGTCAGGGAGAGAAAAAATATTCTATTTGTTCCTCTTCTAGAGGGGTGGAAACAAAATACTGACAATATATTTAATTAGTTAAAGTCAGAGAGAAAAATCAGAGCAGATAGCCTCTTGTCTGCAAAGCTCCAGTCAGCATTTGGACAATTGTAGTTATTTACACCACTAACTTGACCATGGAGCCAACCTGGGCTAACCACTCTATAGAAAAAGGAGGAGAGAGACCCTGCCTCAGTGACCTTGAGGAAGGAAAGACAGTAAGACAGAATGAAAAATAATCCAAATATTCCTTATTTTTTCCATTCTTAATTCAAGTATACAAGAGTTCAGTACTGCTAATCAATTCTGCATCAAGTTTTCAGAAATCTCAATCATTACAGAAAGCTACCATCAAATTCCCTTACTTCATTTCTTTACTTCTTTGCTACTTTAATTCTTCACTTCTTTACTTCTTTTCCACTTTTCAAAATACATTTTTCTGGAGCTGTGCAAACACATCACAACTACATGATGACACCATGGCACATGGTGGGTTTCTGTACAACCTAATGTGCCATGGCTGAACAGGACTGGACAGGCAGTGGGAGAGTACAGGGTGGGTAAGGATTTCTAAGTAACACAGCACACATTTTTCTGTAATCTGTTGTTTCCATCTGGTTTTTATCTTGCAGTTGATAAACAATACATAACATGAAAAATGTAGGCTGGATGGTGCTACAACTAAATCTTTGTCACGTTCAGATTTCCGGAGTTCACATCTTCACATGTAGACCACCTTCTCAATTCCCATCAAACCATTTTTTGTGACCCTTGCAACCCTGCTTCCTGTTAGGTTTTTATTTTCTCCAGAACTCCCTGGAGGAATAGATTGCCACTATAAAAACACAAAGAAGTAAGAGGGAGAATATCAAAGCGGTCTTGTATGCAGTGAACTTCAAGAGATTTCATAACTTATACTTTTTCCCTATGGCTGGAGATGGATAACCCTGATACCTGAGTGGTGGCTGACATGAATAATATAGGATGTTCCTAGAAGCCAAGTCAGCAAAATTGGCAGCTGTCTGCATAAGTACCCTTTAAAATACCATCAAATACTGCCAAAGAGCTCAAGGAATGAATCAGTGACTGATTTGGTCTGACCCCCACTCTTCAAGACTGGCCTAAACTGGAGGTATTTAGCCAGTAAATCTGACTCTAAAGAGGAGTAAAGGATGTGTTTAGTTTGTCTCCAATCCCACACAGCGAAGGACAGAGATACAGAGAAGCAGAGGAGCTCGCTGCTTGTTTAGAAGAGTTCTTGCCTGTAATGCATGTTTACAGGGACAAGAAAAGCCTGTCAGATGCAATGGCAGCTAATCTTATCCTGTCTGTGAAAGGATTTGAGAGTTTCAGAAGAGGAAGAGAGGCTACAAAGGGAATGCATTTTCTCAGTTTAATGATGAGTCAAGTGTCTTTCACTACAGTGCCCACACAGTACCAAGACAGTTAAGGGAGAGGACATTGATCCTCAGGAGGGACATAATCATTTCACTGACCACAATTTAAAATGTTTTTATTAGGACAGTGGCAGCTCCTGAGCCCTGGCTGCTGTTTTGTGGCTTGCAGATTTATGGGTATGTGCACGCCTGCATGCCTGCCTGCCCACTTATCCATGTTTCTACTGAGCCACTAACCTGTGAAAGAGAACATTATCTGATGGCTAATCCTCATGGACAATTTCCTCCCAAATCTGCCACATACCTCTTGCCTATTTTGGGGTGCTAAGTCTTTCTCAGAAGGTGATGCATGCTGTGACCAGTGCTGTCTTCCTCATAACACAGCAGCCCTCACAGTACACATTTTCTTTGGGTTTTTTGGTCCACTAAGGGTTGTACTGGTCAAAACAAGAACAATGTCTTAGAAAAAAATTCAGGATGCAGTTTCCCATCTCAACAAGATACAGAAAGTCCTGTCATACTGACAGACATGGGTGACCAAATTCTTTTCTGAAGGGAATCTCAGTAGAAACTTATGGGACAAAATGAAGCTAACTACCAAGGTGTGAAAATATGGATTTACAGCACAGAAAAAGAAGCGTGTTTGACTGTGTGTACCAGTGTTATCAGAAGTATTCTTTTAAAGTGTAAAGCCCTACCAGGCATACACTGTGACTTGGCCCAATCATATGAGACACTATTCAATACTTTTTGAAAAGAAAAAATGAGCTGTGGAAAAGTTGCTTCTTTCAAACAGAAAACTGAGCTACTAAGTCAAAACTAATTGCTTTCTCAGAGATACAGGGCAAAATTACTGCACCATCCAAGTCATATAATTCTGATCTAGCCTTGAATCTTCAACTGGCTAGAGCATTCAGATCAGTAGTATTTGTTAGGGAGGTATTAACATGTACAAGGACTCTGTCAACTTGTATCTTAAGATATTGATATTACATAAATGACAAGGACCTGATGTATCACTTTTGACGGACCCAGAGTATTTCATTTGATCTGGCATATCAGATTCCAGAAAACTCAGGCAGGAATTTGCTAATATGATCTATTTTCCAATCATCATAAACTTGCATTTACTCTGAACTATTTCCTTTTTTCAGGTTAGGACTTGTGACTGGGCACACCATGATTAAAAAAAGTTAAAGCATTATTCCACATTACTGAGTCCATTGAAATCTTTAATGTAAGCTAAGCAACTACGTTACAAAGAGAAGACTTTCAGTTAAAAGTTCAAAGTATATAGAGGGATTTAAAATGTCTATACACCCTGTCAAATGCTAAATCAAATGGAATAACCTTATGTATACATACTTTACAACTCTCAACAGCTTTCTGATCTCTTTCAGGATAAAGACATAATGCAAACAAAAGTTTCTTTCTCATCAGAGACACCATCTAGTTTGAAGAGTTTCAACTCTAAATTCTTTTAAACACCTGTCTCCTTCTCCCTGTAGTTATTTATAACTGGAAGGTAAAAATCTGGTTGCTGAAAATTTCCGAGCAAACAACAAAATATTAGAGGACTGAAAAATACATTAAGACCTTACAGGAGGAAGGAATTGGATAAAAAGTATGTTTGTGTTTCTTTCTATATTCTTTAATGTATGCATGCATAACAGTTAATTAATATGTGTATTTATAATCTATTTATTTATATTCTGTATACAGCAGGGTTGCCCACATTTGCCTTCTGGTTAATTAAGAGAACTTACTCCATACAGTCAACCCATTGCTCAGTTATCTCAAACTAGTATTCATTTATATTCCAAATCTACTTCCTGTACCATGTTATAAACTAAACCCTTGGGGCTGGTTTTCTGTGGGATTTGTGTTTAGCTCAGGTACAGGATGGCTTTCAACCCACGGGAGGTTGAAGGCCCTACTAGCAGTCAGTACCAGGAACCAGGATTTTGTTAACCACCATGGAAGGAGCAGCTCCCACAGATGAAGCCATGCATGGCCGAGGGGCAGGCCACCAAAAAGCTTTCTTGACTGAAGTGAGATGTTTTGGTTACTGCACGCTGCTCTCTTGGGCATCCTTCCCTCAGGCACAGCTGCTTTCTTGCCCTGCTGTTGCAGAGGGGCAACACAGGGAACTCTCTCAGTCAAGTGGGGATTCACCTGCTTAGCCCTGCTTTGGTGGCCCTATTATCTCTCGGTGTGCTTTTGTCATTGTATGGAATCCTGGAAACACTAGAGTGTGTGCCAAAATCTGCTGTTATAAGATATTGGCATGATCTGCAGGGTTTCAAGTCTGCAGGAGAGCTCAAGAGAGTACAGAACATCCCTAGACCACCTCCCCTTACCTCAGCCACAAGATGATCTTAACACTGTAAAATGTTATTAGCTTATTACCTGTATTAGCTTAAGCAGTCTGTATTTATTTAAGGGATATTTGGAATATATATTTTCCTGTCTCCAGTGTTTTCTTTTCAGATTTTAATGAGTTTAAAGACTGTGATTCTAAAGAATATATAAATATGACACTCAGCCTTGACTACAGAATTATGACTAGAAATTTTATAACATCCTACATCAAAATTTTAATTAATTTGGAATTAACGTGATGTGTCACACCAACATTTGGCTGTACAGTTAATGAAAGCTGGAATCTTTCCCACTCTGTGTGAGGTTTTACTGTTTTGAAGACCTTTTCCACTCATATATCACCTGTGTTAGAATACAAATGGCTTAAATATAATCAAAGTACAGAATGTACTCGGATAGGGAAAAAAAAATCTGTTTCAATCAGCATGAAGCAGCAATTCTGTAAAACTGAAATGAATTATTTCAACAGTTATATGTTGTTACCACATGTCAGCATCATGCCATACTACCTCTGTTGATGTGTCTTTTTAATCAGTAAAGAAATCATACAGGCTGGAAAGATCCAAGAGATTCCAAATAAACATCAAAATAAAAAAAAAATAAGGGAAGCTATTTTTCTAATTTTGAAAGTGGTCCTTTGGAATTTTCAATGGTGGTAATTGAACTGCATGACAAAGATGTTCCAATAAAACTGAATTTTTCTCATGGCAAAAAACCTTAGTATTGTTTTATTTGAATGTACATTTTACATCAAGATGAGAATTAAACAGTATACAATTGAAAATGCCATATGCAATGCAGTCATAATGTGTTACTCTAAGCTTTATTCATCTTGCAATTATCAAATATCTTTACTCAGGGCAGCCTTAACACTGTCAATGTATATTAATCTGATGAACTTTCATAATGCCAGCACTCATTTAAAATTTTTTATTAAATTTAGAGAAAAATCAAAACGTTGCTTTTGCTCAAGTACAAAAAATGTAATTTTTTTGCCTAAATGTTTAAAGAGACTTCTTTTAATTAGTTTTTTGCCCTCTTTTTTCTCTGTCTTTTTTGCTTTCGTGATCACTATTCAACTGATTTATGAACCTTTTCACCTAAAATTATCCAAAGATTTATTTGATTTACCAGGAAAAAAATGTAATTTTCCCCATACTACATATATATATGTAGTANATATAATATATATATGTTATGAGTTGTATATATAATATATATATAATTAGCTGTTTAAATCTCATAATGTATCTTTTGGTCATGTCATCTGTGTTTAAAGGACAACATTGTTATGAAAAATAAGACTTTTGAGGAATGATGTTAATATTCTGTATCTTTGTAAAGATCCCTCTTAGCTTTTTCCACCCCTGGAATAAAAAAAGAAAAAACAAAAGAAAAAAAGAGCCCATGGTGTGTATTCCTAACATTTCATACAAAGTTTACCTGTGATATTTTTCACCAAGAGGGAATGAAAATTTGTTTCTATATGAAATATCTCTGTAATTACAGAAAAGTAAACATACATGAGAAAAGAAGACTGAATTATAAAAGTTCACACCATTTATAAATGTCTCTGCATAAACTTTGCAGAGAAATACATGGAATTATACATAATGTGTTAAATATGAAGATAAATTAGACTTGAAAATGTAAGAGGGAGGTGATAAAACATATTTTGCTTTAACATTTTGCTGCAACTATCATGTTGCCATTTAAAAGACAGTGCAGCCTGTAGTAGAAGGACAAGAGGCAGTGCTTGGCTTCTAAGGAGGAATTTTTCATTGTCTAAATAATTTGGAAAGCCTAAATAGCTTTGAATTACACATGTGACATTCATTAAATGCACACCTATGAAATTGTTTGCCTGGCCTTGTAGTGATGCATGGGCACACAAACAAGCAGTTGCCAAAGTCATTGTCCACTGCCTACTCCCTAAAAAGAGGACAGTGGAATGGGATTGTTGCTGCTGCAAGTGGCAGGGATGATATTCCAACCATGAGAGCCAAAGGGACGTAAGGCAAATTTCAAGGGAGAAGTAGGGAGGTAGTCCTATTACTGCTGCTATTAAGATGAGTGATTTTGGGAGGAAGAAAGCAAAACCTCTGACCTGAACACCTGAAAATCTGAAAATTTTTGGCCTGTAACAGAAGCAGTAAATTTCAAATTGCAAACTAACTAAATGGAAACTGAGCTCTCATAAGCAGTTGGAGGTATTTCAGTCAGGCTTTATTTGTGGAGACATAAAATGTGTGAAAGGTCTGTGAATAGGTGCCTATTGGCTAAACCATCAGTGTTCCCTTTGGGTGCAGATGACTGCTAACAGCAAGATGATGTGGTTATGGTAGAGGCTCCTGCTGCCTGGGTGCTTTGAGGCATCAGAGATACTGCAGAGCATTGGCAAGAGAAACAAGCAAATCAACAGTGGGATGGCTTCAAGGAAATGTCACATTACAGGGAGAAAAGTGTCTCAGCCTCTTATACTTTTAGGCCGACAGGATGAGATTAATTAGCTGAATTTGAAATATTCACCCTAAGCTAGGCAACAAGGATCTCTTTATGACAGAGGCACAAAGAGGCGTTTTGTCAGGAGCCACCCTTTAAATATAAGAAAGTCTAAAAGCTATCTTTGGTGGATGTCCACCTCTCTCTTTCGTCTTAGAAGTGCAATGAAGTGGCTTTGACTAGAAGCCTGTGTGGTCAGTGTAAGTTGGGAGAGCGGAATCCCATCACCACTCACGTTTGTCCTGTATGCCCTGTTGTGTGCCATAAAGAAGAGTGAGGACACTGTGCCTGTCTGAAAAGTTGTTGAGTATTACCTGAAGCATGACAAATTGTTCATGTGTTTTCAAAGCAAGAAGAGATGTCGCTAATCTGTGTTAAATGTTTATATATTTTCTGAAAATATGGGGAGCATTACTCCCAAAATTTACTGCATACTGTTCAGTTCTGCAGAAGGATTCTCTTACGTCACATACAATGACTTTTTTAATGACACAGAAATCTTGGGGGTCTTTTTTTATTTAAGAAGTTCTTTCAATAGTGAGTGTATTAGGAAATTAAGATGTCCAAATCCTACAGTATTTTGAATGATGCAGGCAAAATTCCCATTGAAATCAGCCAGGGTAGAGGACAGACTGAAAGATCTGGATGCAAGTAATGACCATTTCATCATCTGTTACTGGTGAAAGTGTTTGCCAACACCTCCCCAGTGGCTTGATCTATTTGGTTTTGTATACAGCGAATTGTAACCACGCAACAAGCACGTTGCTAAGCGAAGAAAAGCCATGGGATTTGAGCCACCTCAAAGGGAGGTGCATACAGTCTCTTTCAGAAGTGTTTGAGAGGCATCAGAATTGTGCTTATCTCAATGCAAGTAACAGTATTTCAGAAAGATGACAGTAATTTTTCTTTTTTGACTCTTTTCGCCCCCTCACAGATAGAATGGCCATTTGCTATCCCTTGAAATTCCATTATTACAAATTTTTGTGACTGTTTCCATTCTCAGGTGTTAAAAAATTGAAGAAAGCAGCCGTAAACTGTAAGTGTATTGATATCCAAGAGGACTGATTCAAGCTAAAATGAGCTGCCCTGTTTCCATTTTGAAAAAAACTTGCCATCTTTCAAAACATGTCTAGAAGATGGCAATTTTCGTTAAGCTGAATTCAGAGGTATAGATGAAAACTGTACAAAATACTGAAAAATATCTAAGAAACTGTTTAATTATCCCAAGAGACTAAGCCGTTCATGAGGTTTAAATTTGCATCTGCACTCTCCTGTAAAAGGGAATGCAGATACCAAAGTAACTACAGTATCATTTCAGTTCAGGGACTGGTGTTGGGGCTGAAAAATGTGAGTTATATATATCAAACAGATTATAACAGAAAGTAAGTTGAGAAGTTTCTAGTTAATATAGTTTTTTAATGTATGCAAGTACAACATTTTTCATGTTTTCAATTATGTGCCATTAGTTACAATAATTAGATTCCATATAGATTAGACAAGAAAAATACACTTTTTGTCTTCTTTTTTCTCTTTTGAGCTTTAATATTTGAAGTTTGTGAATAAAGAATTAAAGCTAAGAAGTTTTTGCATCTTTTCCAAAAGCAGTGTGACAGTTCAACACTTTTAAAAATAATGTTATTCTACTGACATTAAATTTTCTCATGCTGCAATAACATTCTTTTTCATATACTGAAGCTCTGAGAACTTTGGCAATTTCACATCCCCAGGGTTCAATAGATCTTTTTTATTTTTTTTCTTTTCTTTTTTTTTTTTTTTTTTTTTTTTTTTTTTTTTTTTTTTTTTTTTTTTTTTTGTTTCACTTACTGAGGGTTCACACACATGCTGAGTTTAACTTTGAGTTTCTGGGCTCATACAAATCCTAAAACTCAAAGCAATACTCAGTCATAGCCATGCGTTTTCCATGGCTTGGAACAAAACAGTAAACTTTCTGAGGAGCTCAGAGATAGGATTAACTTGACAGGCAATCTACACTTTAAAAGTTTATCCTGAGCTCATTTCAAGGGTCAGTAAAACTTGAAAAATCTTCCTGACAAATCTGGGACAAATTGAGGATTATGAAGACAACTCAAAACACACTCATCTCAAAAGAGGTAAGTAATCCCCCCTGTGTCTCTTTTGTCCTCCAAACCAGTTGCTACAGAAAGAAGAGGATTTCACATGGCTGTGAACTTCATAAAAAAATGGACACAATTCATTCAGATGAAAAAGGCTTATTTATTTGTATGCCTTTTACAGTTCAGCTGTTCCATTTGTCCCACATTCAGCTGAAATACTTCTAAGTTATGTTTACATTAAAGAAATTCAGGCCTATAATTCAATGTCAATCAAAGTGTATGAAATCTCTCTCAAACAAATGAGTCTTTATTTTTTTCATGTCTGAAGGCACCTAACTACACATGAACCCATTCAAGTTATGTTTAAGTCCAGATCTCAAAAAAATTAGCCTAAAAAAAACAGCTATAAAAAGAAGTGTCCAGTCTTTCGTTATTTACATACTTAATGTTGTTTAATTCAGAAACCACAATATAAATGTTTTCTTTTAAAAAATCTGTAAGCATCAAGATATATATAAATATTCTACAAAACGATCAGTGTGTTCTCACCAAAAACAGATGCCTTGCAAATGTTTGGCTTGTTTTTAAAAAAAATACTTAAATCATTTTTTGAGGTCTGGCCATCCATACATTCAAAGTGCAAGTGCTTTTAGAAGAAATACTTCTAAAATATATATTTATACATTTTTCATATGTCTATATGAAATAGAAAGTCTTTACTTCATATTCAGAAAATCCACTGTGGTGCAGGTGTACAGGACTTTCCAAAAATTAGTTGGGAACAAGATGAATTTATCCGAAGGGACTCTTTTACAGTCAAGTTTATTCTGCTGTTCACAGCGTCCCAGCAGTACAGTGAATGCCTTCAAGTTTGCCAGCGCTTTCCAAGGGGAGAATTCCAAAATGTCTCCAAGCACGCAGTTCTGGATGCTCCCGCAGCCCCAGGGCACTTGCAGGGCCAGAGGAGCAGCTCAGAGAGCGCCGGCAGTGCGGCTTTTCGGCATGGGGTGCGATGCTCAGGCTGCCTGTCCGGGCTCAGAGCCGCCCTGGGCTGCTGGGAATCACAGTGCTCCATCCAAATCTGGGGCAGGACCTGGCTTGGCTGCAGTGCTTGGCCAATATAGCAGGTGCCATAAAGGAAAAAAATGAGTGTACAAGTAAGCCTTCTGTTTGGTAATTGTTTATCTGGGTCAGCTGCTTGCTGAGAAGGACAGACTTGCTCTTGGCACTTGTCCTCAGAGCAGTTGGGAGTCTGTCCCATGCAGCTTTGCTTCTTACAGGGATAAAACATAGTTCCAGTATGCCAATAATTTAAGCATAGGAGTTTAAGCTTTCATTACTTTCCTAAGATTTCTTTTCCATGCTTTTGCAGCACTCAGTGATCCAACCTGGAACATAGTCTTTTCTTTTTATTATTTACTCAGTTTTCAAGGTAGCCATTTCAGGTCTCTACTTGCTAAGTTACACCACAACTAACAGGGTCTTATCCAGAAACATTTATTGTGTTAGGAATTTAGGGCAAAAAATCATAACTAATTGTAAACAGAGGAGGCAGGATCCATCCCTCCTTATTCTGATGGCTTAAAATTTGGTTGTCTGGTCTAAACTAACCAGTCTTCTACCCTCTCATCAAAGGCCTCTCATCATCCTGCCTTTTTTAAAGAACAGTTTGTTTCACCATAAATTGGGCAGCTAAAATACGCGGCCCTTATAAGGTGCATATGTCTTCCCTTAACTTTTATGGGAATCCTACACAACGTACTGAAACAAGAAGCCCCTTTTGGGTGAAATGGAGCCCACCATTGGTGTCTGCATCCAATGTGAACCTACCATGCTGAAAAGTTATTTCACTGAAGGGTTTCTTAATAGCTCAGCAAGGAATAAATAGTCTGAGCTGGCTAACAGCAAGCAGCCTCCACTACACAGAGATTTTCAGCAGTCTCCTCAGTTGTTGCAAAATATATGTCTATGCAATTATAAAATGGCTTTCATGGACAAATACAAATGTGTAAAAAAGATGTGTTAAAAGCAAAGACAAAGGAACACAGGATGAAATAATTAGAAACAGATGACAATATACTGCTGTTTGAAAGGAATGTTTTTCACTTGGTTCTATTAATGTACAGAGACCCGCAAAGCTCTTGAACATGGAAGAAGGTTTCTAACACGTAGTAAGTTGCAGAAAAGAAACAAATAATTAAAAAATTCTTCCATTGCTCTTTTAACAATGTTCAAGCGTTACAAGGACAGTATTCTTTCTCTGTACTTCTCCTAACTTAAATCACATTGCAAAGCATAAACAATACATTTTACATAAAAAAATAATGTATATGCAGGATCATTTTTACTTAGAAGGCAATCTACCCATTCTTTCCATGTAAGTTTATAATAGTTTCTCTTCTACTTTTGTTGGCAAAAGTGGTATTAGGCACTATTAGACCATGATTTAACCACTTTAGGTTATAATATTCTTTGGCCAAACTGCACTGGAGTCAATGGAGCTTATATTTTGGGCTCCTTTGTTTGCAAGGTCCTTTGATATTTCAGAGGATAGTTTACTGTTCAGATCTTCTATTCCAGGAAATCAAAATCATGTTTTGGTATTTCCCTCTCCAACGTGATAAAAAGTCCCGGATTCCCTTTTGTTAACACCCAAGGACATGTGAGGCAGGACCCCCTGCAAGCAGCTTTGTCTATAGCTGATTTTTTTCCCACTAGTGTCCAAGACATCAATTTCTAAACATTACACAATAATGCACATTTAATTCCAGCTTTTGGTTAAAAGTCAAACACGAGAGTTTCGTGACCAGAAGGTCAGAAAACAGGCAGGACCGTTTCCTGGCAACTTAATGGCATTTGGCTTTATAGCTTAATTTCATAATACGTAAAGACTCTTCAGCAATCTTAATTACATTCTTAGCAAGGAAAGAAAACAATCTCAGATACTGGATTAAATCCTGGAAATGGATAGGTCTAGCAATATGGTATATAATCTTCTATAAGCTGGTGGACTGCTGAACAGAACAGTATAAGGGGTATTATATTTTTGGCCATGGGCCTTTACCAGAATTTGTAATGTGCTACATGAAAAGCTCAAACCGCATGGCACACACAGTCATTTGTAGAAAACTTTCCACTTCTTCGTGTGCTGAGACTAATGTTAGGATCAATTCTCATGGATTTCAGGAGGAAGAGACAGCTGACCACAGATTTGGCTCAGAAATCAACTCTTTTACATCAGGGGCCATTCTTTTCTAGAGGGCAAGTAAATATTTTTACAGACATGAATGGAACTGGACACAAGATGATCTGGGACATCAATCAAAACTGAATTGCTCCTCAAGTGAGATGTGGAAAGAAGATAAGACTATTTTATTCATTGCTAATATTATGATGTGTTCTTGTAGAGCAGAAAGGATCTCACAGCACTACAGAAAGATTATGCTGGAGAGAACTTAGGATCTAAGGGATAAAAAAGACTAAATACAGAAAAACTACATTTGCTCTCTAGTGTCAGCTGCAACAGGACAAGGAATGTTGACTTGTCAAAAGTAAATAATTTATAAAAATGTATTCTTTCTTCTTGACCCCAATGTTTTCCACCCATCCTGCAAAAGAGAGCCTACTATAACTGGAAGTGAAATTGCAAGGCCATGAGGGTTTATGGATCTTTAAGGGGTTTGTGAATATCAATCTATTTAAAACCAACTTCTTTAAAAAAAAACGCAGATAGGTTTCTATATTGAAACCTAAGATGGATAAAATTATAAACAATTAGTTGAGTTATTTTTAAGCTGTTAACTCAATATTTGTTCAATATTTGTATTGCCATTTTGTAATTTGTAGATATGCTTGCTTTAGACATTCCTGCCACTGTTGACAAGCCTGGTAACTGGGAATCTTCTTGGTAAAATACGTAGAAGTTCTGACATTCTGATGGCTTGACATTTGCATTTCCTTACTCAGATCAGGTCAAAAGGTGTCCTTCACTGCATCATATTAAATTTTGACTACTCATTTAGGAAATGACAGAAAGACAGATATCTATCATGGACTTTGTATTTATATTCTTAGAGAAGGTCCAAATACTGCAACCTTTATCTAGAAAATTTTGTATGTATATTAATTTTAGCCTTGCATTTCCAATGAGAAGAAATGAGAACACATCCAAAGCTCTTAAACACAGAGAATAGCTTCATAGCTTATGAATCTTGCTGATTTCAATCTGTTTTGTCAGGATGTAGAGTATCCAGAGACAAATACAATCATACAGTCTATAAAAATGGGTGTCTAAATAAATGTTAAAGGGATCATTCCCACAGCCAAAAAAGAGACAGAATATAGTGAATAAAAAGTTGTGATAGTGGTCCCCAAGATAGTATATAGGTGTTGGATGGCTTGAATATCACAAAAATTGCTGAGGTCTATCTGACCAGTCATATGGAAGTTGAAAGCAAAGAAATGGCTTTAAATAGTAACTTTTTTTATTCCAGTACTCTGTCTTTACTGATGCCTGTCCTTCAACATCTTAGCTTGAGTCTATTGCTTCTTATTTGATCAGTGTGAGTTTAAACAAGCATCCTTAATCTCAGCAGATTGGAGAGAAGTAATTCCAGGCCTAACATCTCTCTAGGCTGGTTGATCTTGTCACTGTAATTCTCACTTCATGCTAGGCATAAGGAATGCCTAACCTGCACTCTCCATAAAGATATTCCATCTGGTGTGAGCACAGAAGGAGGCAGCATAAAGCTACAACATCGCCAGGAAAATTCTCAGTAACTGAGGTAACATTTGGAAGATTTACAGCTTCTAGGAACCATCAGACTGAAGTCCTTAAAACCCTGGGGAAAATGTCCTCTTCTTATACTACAAAGTTTACACAATTCCCCTCCCCCTTGGTTGTGTGATTCAGACTCTGTTGCTGCTCCTACCAGCTGCCTTTATGGGTGGCATATTCATGCATTGTGTGGGAAACGACCCCACGCAAGCAGAGGATAGACAAGATGACCTAGTACTTTTAGGTCCTTTTCTTCTTGCTGTGATAGCTGACATCATTTGTGGTATAACTCTTTAAATTCCAGACTCTATGTATGAGACATAAATGAGTGCACAAAACACAAACCTAGCAGCAGCTGAAGCCTGCCTCCTTAAGCTGTTTTAGTAGTGGAACATCTAAAGAGGTGGAAGGCTCCTGCGGGGGTTGTTTGAAGTAGACAGATGTCCTCTGGAGCTGCTACTGCCTTTATGGAGTGAAGTGCATGAGAAAAGGTTCCCAGGAACAGAATCATAGATTCAGAATATCCTGGGTTGGAAGGGACCCACAAGGATCATTGAGTTCACCTCTGATGGCTAATACTAGGCTTCACGAGTACCTTCCCCAAATTGTTTTGGTCAAATCTTTCAATTCGCAGGAATATTCCAGTCCAAAGAAAACAACAGGTGTCTGCCCTTCAAAAAACTGCTGGTTGAGGACTCTAGACAGGTGTGTGACCAGAGGTTATAGAGTGGCTCTCTGGCAAAAAAATTCTATAAATCCAATTAACTTCCCAGAGCAGCGTGCAGGAAACACATTCATTATAAAAATTTGAAAAATATATTTTATTTTACTCAGTGATTAAAATGTTAGTTATGTTCCTTCTTTAAAAGAAATAAAACCAAAAACATGCTAATGAAGAGACTGACTTGCTAAATACAGCTTCTGGAAGAGAAAGGATAAAGTGTCATTATTCACAGATTTTGAGGCTCATTGTGACAATTCAACACAGTCTTTGGTTATCAGAAGTTTCTACACAATATTGTGAGAAATAGGAAATTATAATTCCCAGTCTCATAGGTTTCAGATCAAGAGCATCATCTACTTGGCTGGCCAAATTGAAGCCAGAGAGAATCATCAGTCATAACTTTCTATCAAAGCTAATTGAGTTGTCCCATTGGTTCTTCCATTAGATGCATGCAGAGAATTTGCAACACAAGATTTAAGTCTCATCATCATAAAATGAGACTCTGGCCAATTCTGAATGACACTCTTTAGCTTATTCTTTCCCAGCCCTTTGTAAGGTAGGTGTGCCATTGTCTCAGCAAGTGTGAAACCACAGACACATGAGGCACCTACCTCGGGGCGTCTTTCATGCACATGCATGCAAATTGGTCAATACAATATTAAAGCCAATATAAACCCTGTATTAAATTTGTCTCAATACAATAATAAAGCCAATATAAACCCTGTATGAAATTTGTCTCTCCTGTAATAGGAAGATTCAGCCTTGTTATAAATGCTCCAGTTTCAATGTATGTGTGAAATGTAATCCTATTCATAGAGCTGCATCTGCAATGTAATTACCAGAGAAGGTCTATTATGTGCAGCTTTGTGTTATCTGGGTGGAAAGCTCAGGAGAATAAACCATGTTAAACAATAGCTATTTTATCTTCTTCCATTTTGGGAAGAAGTATTGGTGGAATATAGTTATTTGTAGGAACTTAGCACATCTGAACTCTGCAAGGCTGGAAATAAAAATGAAAGTCCTCAACACAATAAAAAAAAAAAGAGTATTTTCTTGTAATAAAAGTTAGTTTTGTTGAGTAGTGTTGGATGAAACTGGGCTTCCTTTTTCTACTCTTATCTAATCCATTCTTAGCAAAAATCAGTGCAAAAGAAAGCTTTAAAATGTATTTTATTTTTCCGCACATCTTTTGTTTTACATTTTGAATGTATTTCTCTGTACTGTAGCTTGCTTGAACAAGTTTTTTTGGTAAACACTTTCAATTGTTTAGACAAACTAAATGTCAGCCAGCGCTAAATGCATTTGTAACAAGAAATACACCAAATCAAAATAATGGCAGATGTATCTCAGTCAGCATTAAAGGACTTTAAACTGCAGTGTATCCAAAACAAAAAAACTACATCAAACATAGAAACACATGGTTAATCTGTTACATCTGTTTAGTTAAGTGATGGCCTTAATTACTTTTAGTCACCCATGACTCCCATGAACAGACTCCACTTTAAATTTAGATTCAGACATTTTTCCATTTCTCTAATTAGGATTTATTCATGTGTAAACAAGCTCGACATTGGTTTACCCACATACATTTATGTTTTTGACTGTGTGGCCTTGCAGAGCAATTTCTGCATGTTTTCTGCCTATTCATGTAATTAGTCTCCTTGTCCCACATGTAAACCTCAACAATAACTGGTTGACTAGTGATTTTAATTTTTTTCCCCATAAATAGAATATTTGAAAAGAATATCCATACCTTAAACCTTGATTTTCATAACCATATTTCTGATAATCAGAGAGCTGGGCTTTCTCACACATCCTTTCATCCAAATATCCAGAACAAATATTTTTCTGGGTTATTTTTTCCCTCCTCCTCTTTCCCACATCATACTAGGAGTGGATGAGGCATGGAGACATTTCAGCAGGCAAATGAAGCTTCCTAATAAAATTTCCAATGTGACTGTGTCTGGCTGCTGACATGATGATCAGCATGAATTTCTTTAAGGCCTACACACTTGTGGATATGGTCTTTTATTCAGTCATCTCTGGAATGATTTCTCTCAAGCACAGAATAAAACAAGCTAAGCATGTATTTTCAGCTTTAACTCTTAAATGAATTAGATTAGGCACAGAACATTGCCTAATCTAATTGCCTAATCAGGAGCTAATGCTGCTGAGAATCCTTCAAAAAAACATTATGGGACATGAAAATGAGATTTAGCATCTTGACAGGATTTCTCTCCTTGTAGTATTATCTCAGTGCCCCTTGTAAACAGGCAGAACATCTCATGAACATCTACGATTTTGAGTGTCCCCAGACTGTGATCATGTTTTCATGACCACCATAACTGATTCACAGAGGAAAGAATCAAAGTATTGAAGTGGCTGCTCTAGAAGATGTCAGCTGTGCCAAGGACTTCACAGTATTCCATCACAACAGTGAGAGCAGACAGAAGCCAATACATTCATGTGACATGTCATATGACATTTCTCAGTTAGCAACGAAGCTCAGAGTCCTTTATACTACTTTTCTCATTTAGTTTTATGAACCTTAATTTTTAACCTTTTTCCATTTGCTGTAACATTATCTACATCTAGGTGCACATTTTACAGCAGTGAAATATATGGTATATCTATTGTATAAACTATACAATATATGCTGGTTTAAGTAAACTAACAAATCTTAATTAGAACAATTTTCCTGTTTAAAAAGCTTAAAATTTTGTAATTTAAAAATAATCCTTATTTGGGAAAAAAGTTTTGGTTTTTGGTAAATTATATATCCTCCCATCTCTCTTTCAACTATAATCTTCTTTATGGATACTTGTAATTGTAATTTAACCAGGTTGTATCTGGTTGCTAGAGCCAACACTGTTTGAACAAAATTAGAAATGCTCAAACCTAATTCCATTGACAATAACTGCATTATATGCATGTCAAATTGATACAATCAGGTTAAGACAGTTTTTATATAAGATATATTTATTGATACCTGGAGCTTCTCCACTGTCACTGGATTTAAAAAGCATTTAGAAAGTTGAAATCTGCAATTTAGATTCAGCTATTACGCTATTTTGAACTGTTGCTAGCAAATAATCCTTTCCATGCCATTGCCGCCTCTTGATGAAGACCTCAAATTTGACCTAGTCCTTCAGTCTGTACTAAGAATTTTCAAATCCAGATGTATCCATCTTGAGCAGATGGGGAATATTGTTACTCTCTGAAACTCTGCTGACAGAAGGCAGCCTTAGTTTAGGAGATCAGAAAGAACCCAGGTTATAAGAAACTTACACATCCATGTAACATATGGGGATATTGTAACTCTTAGAAGTTTGCTTAAGAAATGGAAATGAATGACAATTTGTATCATGCTTGCTCTGTTCAAAGTATTACCAAAAGGCTCTTGGTAAGAGAAAGGGAGAAGCAAAGATAAATTTTGTGGATATCTTAGTGTAGGGAGCAGGCAGTGATGAGAGCTCTTTGCATGGTTAAGTTTTGTAAGATGCCAATAGCAGTTGAGGAGGGCTTCTAAAAGCAAAATTTTCAAAAGGTGGTAAAAAGATATAAAATGAGAGAAGAGAAAGAACTTAACAGACTTAGAATCAGTAGGACAAAAGTTTTTTTGCAAGGAAGCCAGCAGAAGCCTTTTGACCAATTTTAAAGTCACTTGCAAACTAGCTTAGCTCATACTGGAGTAGTGTGGCTTGCAAATTAGCATCTTTGTATTTGTCCTTCTTGGGAACCTTTCTTAACCCATGTAGAAAAGAACACTCACAAACAGCATGGGCTCAGAAAGGGTGTTGGAAAGAGTAGACAGAAAATGCTCAGGTTTTGATCATGGGAGAAAGTAAGTTGAAATGTTCTCAGAAAATCACTTAAAAATACATAAATAAATTATTTTACCCAAAATCTATTTAGATTCTTTTTCTTTGTCTGTTTTCTAGACACAGCCAATACTCATCCCTTATTTCAAAATAAAAGAAAACCCCCTTTCTCCACCCAATATTTATGACCAAATTAATCTTTATTTAATTTCAAGGTTGCCCAGGTTTTTGCTAGCAGCTTCCACGCATCCATCCTATTCTCCATATTTTTGGATTAAAATTGTGCAAAAATCCACTTCTGAGTGAAGAAATCACAACTATAGTTTTTGGGGAATAATGAACAAGGTGGTTTGTTCTGCAATTTCTTCTGCAGATTTTAATGTGTTTACACAAGACAGTTTTGCCTACTAGCTCTCAGATGGCTGGTTCCTTCTTTGTGTCCTAATGGAGGTAGGTGATGATACTTTGAAACAAACTGTGATTTTTCTGTGCATGAAACTTTTTTCCCCCCAGGTCCCCTCTTTCTCTGATGTGACATTCATACTATGGAGTTTTCATTTGTTGGTTTGTTTTAGGATCCAAACCAGGCCCCTCCAGAAGTGACTCTGAGCATCTGGACTCACTTTTCTACCATTTTTCTCCTGATCAAATCATCTTGTGTGTAGACCCAAGTGTATTCTATACAATCAAAAATGTGTTTCATTTTCTAGTGAATCATTGTTGCTGCCAAATACAACCCAAATAGCAGTCTGAAAAAGAGAGTTTCCTTACAGGAATAGAGAATTCAAAAATATTTCCCTAAGGCACCTGCCAGAAATCTGCTGACACATCATGTGTTGGAAAATAGGTGGCAACAGTAATTCCATGGGTAGTGAGAAATGTTGCCTTTACAGAGAGTTCCTTAATTTCTTTGGTCTGTCTGTAAAAAACACCTCAGTCTTTCTACCCTCATCAGTTAGTTCACCTACCTTCACTATTAATTCTTCCAATCATTTTAATGACTCTTGGAAAAAGTTTGCTTATTTATTTTGCTTCAATTTAAAAACAAAATAATCTTATTCAAGGCAGGAGTCATGGGCTCCTAGTAAAAATTGGCTTAGTAAACACTGAAAGATTGCTGAAAGATTCCTTTGTAACTCAAAGACATACTGAAATTTTTAGGGGTTTTTTCCCTCCCCTTTCAGTCAGCATACCTTTAGATAAAATCATTAGATGAACATTAATGTCATTAATAGATACCTTTCTGCAAATAACTAGCTTTGGAACCAGAACACAACATACAGAAGAATGCTTTTTTGGGGGGGAAAGACTGTCTATCTGGGTTAGGAATTACTTACTAACAAAGGCAGAGGTTGTATAGGAGACCATCCCAGCATTCATGAAACTGCCTGCTCAGCAGACTGATTTAGCCTGCACATAGCATCTGTCAGGCTGTGGTTATCTAATGCAACTTCCAGACAGGATCTAAAAGCTAAACTGGCCAAAATTTCCTCGCTCACTTATCCGATCTCAACCTCTTAGTTTTAATGGAATAGGACAAGGGTGGCTCACAAGAGAGTCACAGAATCATTTGGGCTGGAAAAAGACCTCTACGATCATCAAGTTCAACCTTTGACCAATCACCACCTTCTAGACTAGACCATGGCATTAAGTGCCGTGTCTACCTATTTCTTGAATACCTCCAGGAAGGATGGCTCCACCACCTTCCTGGTCCGTCCATCCCAGTGCTTAATAATCCTTTCCATGAAGAAATTTTTGCAGATGTTCAACCTGAACCTTCCCTGTTACAGCTTTAGGCTGTATTCTCTCATCCTGTCACTGTTTGCCTGGGAGAAAAGACTGATGCCTGCGTGGATACACTCTCCTTCCAGGGAGTTGTCAAAATGATAAGGTGTTCCCTCACCCTAGCCTTTTCCCCAGACTAAATGACCCCAACTCCCTCAGCTGCCCCTCATAGTACTTAATCTCTAGAAGTTTCACAGGCTTCATTGTCTTTCTCTGGACACACTCCAGCCCCTCGATGGCCTTCCTGAAATGAAGGGCCCAGTGCTGGACACAGGATTTGAGGTGTGGCCTCACATTGCTGAGCAGAGAGGGGCAATCACTGCCTTGGTCCTGCTGTCCAATTTCTTCCTGATATAGGTCAGGGTGCCACTAGCCTTCTTGGCCACCTGGGCACCTTGTTCATCTGCTGTTGACCAGCACCATCAAGTCCTTTTCTGCCAGGCAGCTTTCCAGCCATGCTTTCCCACATTCCCCAGCTTGTAGTGCTGCTGGGGGTTGCCTGGTGGCCAAAGTGTAGGACTTGACACCTCACCTTGTTGAACCTCATACAACTGGTCTCAGTCCATCTATCCAGCCTGTTCAGATCCCTCTATAGAGCCTTCCTACCCTCCAGCAGCCAAATGATTGCACAACTTATCATCTCAGTTCATATTTTTTCTGCAGATAAATTTTGTTTCATGCCAAGATAGAATCTACTTCTTTGGTGCATGGTAAGATATGTCTGGGATGTGTTTCTAAAATGATATGACATCTTCTACCATTTAAGGCCACAAATTAGTAGAAGGAAAGACATTGAGGAAGGTTCAGAGCAAAATTATCCATCGATCTGAATAATAACAGCATCTGCAATTACTCATGCTGGGACAGAAGTCACAAGAACCATTAATCCTAATGCTTCAGGACATAATTGAGCAACAGCTGGAGTCAGGAATAATTTCCTCTATGATAGACCATTGCACAATTCTGTGTGTTAGGGAGTTTTATGTCTACATTTGAGATGGCTGGCATCAGCTCAGTTGAAGACAGGAGGTCAAATTAGATGGTCCTCTGGTTTCTTCTGTAGCAATTATTATGTTTGTACACTGATACAATCATTGTAAAAACCCCAAGCTGTCTCAGGCGTCATGTAGGAAATAATGGCTGCTTCTTCATTCTCATTTTTTCCATCTGCTTTGGATAACCTGGAAATTAATACCACTTGAGTCTGTGGTTACTTCTTGAACCAGCAAGTAGCAAAATGAGGAAATGGAACTGCAAGAGACCATGCAACAAATAAACATCTTCCATATCAATGTGTTTTACCAATACTCGTTTTTAGCAAATACCCCCTATTAGGAAGATCCATGTCAAAAAATATTCCAACATCTTTAGCATCACTTTGGTGTCTCACAGTGACTAGTTGTATCTCTGTGATTTATTCTGGCAGGATTTCCATGAACCACCAAATGGATATGATGGGAATGGAAATTCAGATAAGAATAAGTAATTTAAATATAACAATTAGGGATGTTCAGTACTGCACTCTTCTTGAAAGAAAACCCTGATGATGTTGGTTGTTCAGCTAATTCAGTACGTGAATTAGAAATGTGAGTTAGAAATGCAAATTCTGTGCTAGATGTTTTGATTGATGCTGATAATGCAAGAAAATAATGAAAAAGAAAAATGAAAAATAATGAAAAAGAAAATTCGGTCTCTTCAAATATTTCCAGTTTTGCAAGCTATGCAAAGTTGTAGGATTTGTATTGCTACTCTCATTAAGACAAGAAAGATACAACTTGTTTTTAACACTAGGAGAGTAGGTAAATTTTCAAATTCTGCTCTTTTAAGTGTTCTTTGACTCATCTGTGTGGTAGCAACCAGACTCAGCCACTGTCCAGGGTAAGCGCAAAAAGCCTAAGAGAAGTCAGAGGAAACCTCTGTAATCACCGAGTATAATTTGAAGTTGATAGTCTGAATTTCTACTGTGCCTTAGTCAAGTGTTGCTTGACTTTGATACTGCTTCTTAATCTGCTATAGATCTATGATCTATACAGACATATCTATAATATACGTTTATTTTTTATTAAATGATCTATAGATCATTTAATTAAAAAGAATACCCCTGAAACTACTTATTCTTTGGAATAATAATAATAATAAATTATGCTATATTAACACTGGGGATGACTTTTCTCCTTCTGAAGAAGGGAATTTTAAGCTCCAGAAAATGCCTATAGTTATCCCAAATGTACATCCTATTATCATAGTAACAGCCATGAAGGAAAATTTACACTATGGGAAGTTATTTACTGAGGAGTTTCTGAGTAGCTGGAAGTAATCTTCCTGTGATAGAAGGCCAGGGCAACCTGAAGCAACAGGAATTCAAAGGCATTTATGAAGCTTCCTTTTATTTGACTATCTCTTTCCAATAGTTGAATAGAAATAGACACAAAGAAATAAAAGATATTGCAAACAACATAGATAGTTAAGTCATAAATCAAGTTACTTTAAATTTATGTAAGACAATATGTACAGAGTATTTCCAGGAAAGCTGTTTAGAAAGTCTAAAAATTGAGACTTAATTTATATGCTACTCTTCCCATTTTCAGGTTTATGTTTTTCAGAATTAGATAGTTGATTACTGGAGGAAATACATTGGAATTTTAATTTTAGTAAATAATGTTTAAAATAGTCTATAGAGGACATGTAATATAGATTATAAAAATATTAGCTCTGTAAATTGCAGTTTTCAAACAAGCAATCTACAGAGAAACTAAACAAAGTAATGATGCTAAAAATACTTTCCCTATTTCTTTTTGTGTATCAGATGAAAGGAAAATTAAGGGGGAGAAAATAAAATTAAGGGGAAAGAAACTCAATAATAATTTTTCTTCATGCCTCCCACTACTTTTTTTTTAATCTTTGTCGGTATTCATGTCATCTGTTCTACATTAGATTGATATCTCTTGATATATTCTCTAGGCAGTCCTTGTGAGAGATAAAGGGAGATTGAAAGTAACTGAGAAACATAAAGGCATTGTGATGGGCATGATGGGAAAGATGGGCACATCATAAATCAAAAATGATAAGAGGTTTTGAAGATGTGGAAGACCAAATTTAATACTTTGGAAATTTATTCTAAATGAAGTTTTGCTGTGTAATAGCTGCACTATCTTCCACAAAAAGTAGTAAAAGAAGAAAAGTTTTTTGAATTTCAAAGAAGAAAACTAGTCTCTACCCCATGAAGTTATTTTATTTTTGCTAATGCTTTATTATTTACCTATACTGACTCTGCAGCACCACACAGCATAAACCGCCATAATCTCCAAATTTCTTGATTCTCTCCAAAAATATTTTATTGCTTCCATATATTTTCTAATTACAAGCTTTTAGTTTTGATGCTAAGTGGCATCTCCTTAAACTGAATTCTAATGAACAACTCTCTACATTAAGTGATGTCAGCTGGTTTAATTTCATTTATCTATCACAGACTTCAGGATTGAAAGGACCCTTAATCAGTTCATATTCATATACAAAAGGTCTGGAGTTTTCAAGGACAGTTTAGAAATTTGACATTGACACAGGTTCTCTGGCTTTTTAGAATACTTCAAAAAAACCCAACATTTTCTGGGAATATTTTGAAACCCAAGTCAGAAAAAGAGATATACTAATGCTTGAGTTCCAGTTTCTCAAGCTGACCAAGAACAACTTCTAACATCTATACTTAATAACTCTATTCACTTGTATCACATTATTTAAGCTAACTGGAAGATTTTCTACCTCAAATAAGCACATACCTTTATAAAGTCAGGTATATACTATATGTGCAAATAAATATTCTGGTTTAAATTTTAAGTAAAATGAAAAAAAAAAAGTAAATTAAAAGTAACAGAAAACAAATAATTGTTTTGGTTTTGGCGGTTTTTTGAATCAATTCTAATTATATTCAATATTACTAAATGCAATGATAAGCAGTTAGAAACAATTATGCCATTTTTATTGAAAATGTAAATTTATTGAGCCCAACACTGAAATAAGTGTCTGGAAGGTATTTTTTAATAATGGGGAAACAGTCCTGTAGATATAGAAATAGCATCCTTTATCTTCCTCCTTTTGGTCTTAGTAACATATTGCTGGCTTTCACCTGAATCCATAATAAGGTTCAGCTTTGAAATTCTTCCACATTTAGATTGTACCTCTTGACCCACACCACGATGGCAACCCACACCAATCACATTCACTGGGAAAATTAATATTGCTTCAGTACCTGAAAATCATTGCTTCAATACCTGAAAATCATTCCTTCAGGAACTGAGACTGGTTCTGTACCCAAGCCAGACAGTTGTCTTAGAATCATAGAATCGTGAAATAGTTTGGGTTGGAAAGGACCAAAATAAAGACAATGAAATTCCAACTGCCCTGCCGTGGGCAGGGACACCTTCCACTTTGTCAGATTGCTCAAAGCCCCATCCAACCAGGCCTTGTAGAAAATTACTTGAAGGAATTTACTGAATAAATTTAAAATATAAGTTCCTGTATACCCAAGACTGTACACATTGACTTTTCTTCTTTTCATAGATCACTCTTTCTACCCTTGCCTCTTCCTTCTCTATAATTTGTCTTCTCCTTTGCCCTATGATCTGTATTCTGTATGTGAGAAATAGTACCTCATTGCTAAAATCAATTCTCTCATCTCTCTTGTGCCTTCAAGTCATCTTGGACTTTGAGCAGACCATTGATGACTGAGATCTAGAGTATCTACCAGTTCAGATGGTATTCTTCTATTTCCTGCATATGAAACCCTTCTTGAAATAATCTTAATGATTAAAAAAAAAAAATCCTTAACTGAACAAAAATGTCATACAAACATATGGAGTACATGATGTTGCTAACTTAGACCAGATTCATAACTAATCCAATACACATAAACAAGATGTCTTTTAGAAGATGGTAAATAGACAAAAAAATCACTATATGGAAATTATTTAGTCACATGACATTGAACAATAGCCTTGTTTAGAGTGGCTAATAGATATGAGAGTTATGTTAGGCCTAATTTAGATTATAGAAAGTCATATAGAAAATAACTCAGTTAAGAAAATGTAAAGTCTTCACAACAGAGATGATTTGGCTTCCTGTGTCAGAATATCAGAGACATGTTTCAGAAGCCTTATGCTTGTCCTTGCTTGAATTATAACATGTAAATCACACAAAGAAAAGTCTAAAAATAATTAATTCTGACTCTCATATATATCCTTCTTTACAAAAGGTATAGTGTAAGCCTGAAAAAAGTAGATAAAAACAGTTTAATGAACTCTAGTTTTCTTTCACAGCTTGCTGTATCTCTGCAGTCACGTCCAAGCTGAGCACTTTCTATAAACATTCTGTTATTGAAATAGCACTTCTAAAGCTGCCATGCTGATGGACAACAGCAGAGACATTGGTATAAAAAAGGCAACTAGACTTTTGCCATCTCTTCCTTCTTGGAGCAAAGCTGAGTAGTGTGGTGGGAAGGAGGAACAAAGGTCGCAGTTTTCATGTCCTTGCCAGTATTCCCATCACTGCTTCTGCAGTGCTGTAGCTCTAAATTGGGTAGAGAACTAAAATTAGACAAGGACCCCATCAGGGGGATCCCCTTCAGGTAAGGACCCCATCATTTGCTGGACCTCTGAACTGTCTGAACATAAACTTTTCCAAACTGGAGACAAATACCCGCATTACTGTTGCTCTGTTACCATGAGCTATCCTTCAATCAGGCACTTTCACAGCACTGGCGCTGCAGGTTGCAGATAACTCCATATATCTAGATTTTGTAGAAGGTTTAGCACACAGATCCAAATTTTGTGATCAAAATAACCTGCCTCGGTCTTAACCAAATCCTTGTCTCCATGTATTTTTTGGAAGAAACTGAAACTTGGACTCATATCTTAATTTTTCTGCAAGTCCTATTTCTCATCTTTGCAAATGAGGCAGAATAGAATAGGATTTTGATGAAGAAATGTTCTTGTGTGTGTGTGTGTGTGTGTGTGTGTGTGTGTGTCAGCTCTTAGGAATAGCATGGATTTTAAGGAGGATGAAAATTATTTACACATTGATTCTAAGTGGCAGGACATGAGGAAAAAATTCAAAACTGTACTGTCTTTTATAACCAATGACAGAAATTTAACAGTTTCCAAAAGCAATTTAAGTTACCAATGCATAAACATATTTAGATTAGTCTGTGCTCTGTTTATTTCTGGTGGAATGATGAAAACCATTGAGTGAAGGCCAAGTATCAATCTTAGTCAGCCACACTGTGGTGAAATAATTGCAGCTTCATTTATCCAACTCAATCCACCAGTCACGTGTACTGTCCTGGTAATTAAGTATTTAACATCCTTTGTTCTTCTGCCACAAAAAGCTGTGGCAAAGCAAAATTTGGATCAGGATGCCTTGAAACAGAACAGAAAGCTGTTTTTATGATTATTTGAAAAAATTAATTCCTTATTTTTGCAAAACTCAGTGAAACAATTATGTCTTTCTGTACCACTGCCAAAAATGCAGCACTTCATTTTCCTCTGTTCAGTGGCTCTGGTTTCTTTTATGTAGGCATTTGCAAGTGAGAATGTCTCCAGGAGGGCTCTTTGTGTTTGTCGTGTCAATATTTAAAAAAAAAACAAACATAGAATATGTTGTGTGGGGGTAAGATGATTACTGTAACAAGGAAATCTATTAGATCAAAATATGGACTACTCAGAGAAGTGGTGAAATTCACAGCATTTATGATGATAAGACTAAAATGGACATGTGGCCAAAAATATTTAAATGGGAACAATTCATCTTTCCAGGTATATGGGATAGAGACATAGATTTAATTTTTTTTAATCCATGATCTTATTTTAAGGAAAAAATTCATAAACTCTATTTGAAAATAGTAATTGAAAAGTGCTACTTAAACTCAGCAGAAAAAATTTTGTTTGTTTTTTTCCTTTCTTTCCTGCCTTCATTTGCTTCCATTTCCATTAGAGCAAACCAAGAAACAAAATCAAATTAAATTGTGGTGATCTACTTCAAATGCACTCCTATCTCCTGAAGCCAGGAGTGCAAGATTTGCTGCCATGTGTGTGTCCCATGCCAGTTCAAACCTTTTTTTCTCTGACTCAGGTCAGCGCCTTCAACCAGCCAGCTGTAAAAGAGTTTGAGTGCAATGTGTTATCCTTAAAACTGGTGGCTTGGAAACATGAAGGTGATGACTTGATTTTTCAAACAATGTCTTATCATTAATTTTCATAAAATCAGCAATATGTGTGTCCCTCTGGGTATTATTATTGTTATTATTATTGTTATTATTATTAATAATAATTTTTAGAGGTTCTATTTGTTTGTTCTTGTCAAAACTATAAAGCATGTGTTCAAAATACCTTCCTGTAACAAAAGCCTTTCCTCTGCTGAGACAAACATTATTATTGTTATTATTATTGTTTGCTGTAAAGGAGCTGTGCTGGTATAAACACACCATTTCAGGTTTTGTGAGGATGCCCCTACCAAAGATGCTGTGAGCCAGGCTGAGTCTCTGGATGACAACCCTGGGGAGGTGAAAGCAAACATGGTCTGGAGGAGCGTGAAGCCCAGGCATAGGCAGCAGATCTCAGCAGTATCAGGGATGACACAACCTCAGAAGGCTTGTCCAGCTCAGCCAGCCTAGGTGGGAGGTCAGAAAACAGAGACCACATGGAAGATTCATTTTTGACTCCACTTGCCCCTCCTGCAAGCTCCTTGTAGGGCAGTGTAGAAAGACGTAAGGAGATCTGATGGAGCATTGGATGGGGAATTCGCAGGATTCTGTTGGTAAATATGTTGGTCGAATCCTGCTGCTTCAGTAGGTTCTTCTCTGAAATGAGATAACAAAACACAACTTATTAGACAGACACAATTTTTGTTTGTTTGTTTGTTGTTGTTATTTGGGTTTTTTGTGAGGGGGGGTTTGCGAGTGTCCAACCTGTGCTATAGTTTGAACATCAATGAGTCTGCTTATGCTTTATTTGCTTTCGAAATACCTAGCAGAATATTATGCTGTTCCATCAGTCCAGAGGAACACTGTATCAGTCCCAAATTCACTGTTGCTCCAGATATTTCCCATGACTGGACTCCCCTAATAGTCATATAAAACCTACAGTATCAAAAACCTCCTCCAGAATCCTAGACAAACAAATCTAAGCAACCAGAGGACTTAGTGAGCGTGTTTCATTTTTTTAGCAAAGGATGGGTAACTCCTTCAGATCTGATGCTCAAATTCGATGAAATGTCCATTTATCTCTTTTTCCTTCTCATGCAAAGAGAGTTAATTGCTTCATTCCTTTCTCTGGATCACCTCCAGTCTTATTTTTCTGGATTGCTGTGTTACAATACTCTCTTCTGTTTGAGAGAAAGACTAAGGGCAATAGTTTTAGTATAAAGATGCTCCATTCTGTGAGAATTCATACATTTGAAAAACACACTTAATTAGGACATTTTTAACTTGGTTTAACTAACATATGTGTCAATATGTTAATTCTCAGTTGCTCTCTATAAAACACTCTAAATAAATGTTTATAAAATTTTTCTGCCTTCCCACATCATCATAATCTGTCTGTATTTTATTGATATGAATAGATGTGTGGATATACTCATGTATTCCCATGCTTTCAGCAGCTGACCAGTATGTTATCAAATAACTACTCATTTTAGGGGAATTTAGTTTATGAAAATTTCCACGTACCTAATTTTCAGAAAATGCTGAGCATCCAGGCTGTAAGGCAACATAATAGCACTTAGAATTGTCAGTCACCTCTACAGATCTTAGCCACACATTACCAAAAGAAATGCTTTTTTGTTCATGGTTTGGTTTGGTTTGCTTTCTGACTGAGTGTGAATAAGTCGTGTCAGCTGTAAAAACCCATTGCAGGGTGATTCTAAGGAGGAAATGGACATATTTACTTATGTTTTGAAAACATAAGGATATGAAACCTGATATTTATGAAGGATTTCTTGCAGAAGAATGAAATCTAAATTATTGGAGTGTCTCTTACATAGTTAGAAAAGAAGTTGCTCTCTTTTTTCAAAATTAGCAGATGGGGAAAGAAAAACACTGTCACACTGATTCACATATCCTGTTGTATACCAGTCACTGTTTTTTCCAGACGTCTTTTCCTGTTGGAGGAATGAAGGGTTTAAACTGGTATTTATAAATATGTGCAGACAAGACCTGCACACTATCTCTCTCTTTCTCATCTTTGGACTTCGAATTGGTCTTAAACTTCTTGTGGTCCCTTTGTTGCAAAGTATTTTGGTAAAGTTGAGCATCTTGCTGGGATGATACAATCCAGAGTTCAAGCCCACCTCTTGTGTTTATCTTTCTCCATCACACTAGAGATTCAATCAGACCTATAAATTTATGAGGACATTCAGGCTTTAGTGGCATTCTAGTTTATAGATTTTTTCTCTTTCTGGGAGAATTTAAAACAAATTAATCCCTTCTCTTTTCTTCCTTTACCTTGTTTTAGTTCTTCGAAATATAGTATATTTAAGAAAGTTCTGGGATCTGAAGCATACCACCAGCCATGTGGATTCCCTCAGATTTACAAACCCCCCACAGCCTTTCTGGCATTGAGGGCTCAGACTGAATCATACTCCTTGTGTTAAGTCTTGAGGTTTAATTCAAGCACTGCATAGCTACAGAACTGCCCAAAATGTGCAAAAATAAATAATTAGCACTTATAGGAATGTTTCTTAGCCCCTGAACAGCAAATTTAAAAAATAGTATTTTCTGGTGATACCAGTGCTTTAAGGACAAGTGTGTAGGAAAAATGGATTATAATTTAAATGGGAGTATAATTAAAAGAAGTAGGAAGATCTTTGATTTGAACCACATAAAATTGCACTTAAATCTATCAATAAAGCATTCTTGGAATGCTCCACCAGCACCTATAACAATCAAAATTCTGTGAAAAATGATACGAATAAATTATTCTCACAGTACTTTAAAAGTTGTGCTAACCTGAGTGTGCAATATCTTATAGACACAAAGAGAGTAATATCCAAATTAGTGCCACATGAGGTTTTAACATTACCAATTTCAAAAATCTCAAAGCAGTTTCGAACAAGATCAGTTTATTGGAATAACTTTGAGTAGAAAATTATGAATAGTTTGCAATTGCTTAAGAATATTGTCAATTGTTAGTCAAGAAGTTATAACCCCATAGTCCAAAAGGAGGCCCTCAATGGTTAGAAAAACAACATGTTTAAGAGGGAAGACTAAAGCAGCTCTTTAAAACATATTTAACTATTATAAAATGAGGCAAATTGGAAGAAATTATTTTAAACCAGAAAATAGGACTTAAAATCAATTGAGTAAACTAAATACTGTGATGAACAAACAAAACTCTTGCAGAATGGATCTTATTCCATTTGTCAGTGGTAGAATTATCAATTGTATTATAAAGAAAATAAAACTGTTTAGGACATGTTATCAGAAAATGCTTGATCAGAACAGGAAAAGAAAAAAGTAAAGATTTTTCTTTATTTAGTACACAGGAGGAAACAGAGGGTCTATTCATATTTTCTAAATATCATAGAAAAAAATAATAGAAAAACAATTTGATGTGATCTTAAGAAAAAAAAAAATCTACCTAATACATTTCATAACTCTCAAAATACTTATGTCATTCATGACAGTATTTTTTCTGCTGCGTTTTTACAGACTTCCAGCACTGAAAATTTTGTAGCCTCATTTGGCTTCCTATTCCAATGTTCTACTGTATTTGCCTATACCACGTTGTTTCCCATCTAACTGTTCCCAATCTTTTACTTCCTCCTCCAGATTAAGCCCACTGCTTTTTGTCCAATCTACCATGGTCACTGAGAACAATTAATCCTTTCATCCTTGCAAAACTGTTTACATATTTCTGCATTGTAACTCTGCCTACTTCCTTCTACTTTTTTTTGAGACAAATGCTCATGTTTTCTATACTGCTGAGCATTTTTGTCAATCACATTTGGATTCCCTTCAATTCATATCTTTCTTGAAATGCACTGTTCAAAACTGAACTCCAGCCAGTGCTGAGAAGAACAGGATTATTTCTATGTCTTTTCTATTTTATACATCCCACTGTTATGCTAGCCTTTCCACAACATCCAAACATTTCTGACTTGTGTTCAACAATGATACAATCAAATCCCTAGATGAGCTTCTAAAACATGGATACACTCTTGGGCAGGGGTTGGTGGGGCTTTTTTCATCCTGTATGTATGTGGCTGATTTCTTCTTAAACTTGTAACTACTGGATTCCATACAATCTTTTTTCAGATCATTTCTTCAGTTGGCTATGATAATTTTGATCTCTCTTCCTACTCTTCTAGCTTCCAATCAACTACACAATTTCATGAGCATGATCTCTCTTCCCTCCTGAAGTGATGAAAATACTGAGTACACCTAGATTTGGGGCAGCGTGACACTGGGTAAGTCCTATCACTGACTACTGCTAACAACTATCTGGAACTGCTATCCAATTTTGCATGCACTTTAAAGTCTGCACAAGATCTCCTTAGAATCCTCAGAGGATGATCAAAAACTCCATTCAAAGGAGAATTTACAATGCCATTACTGTATTAGCTGCTCAGTTACTGTGTGAGCAAAATAAATTAGGCAGAATTTGTTCTTGGCAAGTTTCTATTAGCTCTTATTCTGACGAAATAGTTTCCACTTTGACAGAAGATACTAAACAAAAACTACTAAAACTTGACATTTCAACCAGTGAATAAAGGTTAACTTGCATCCAAGATTTTATAAAAGCCTTGTTGAGTGTCTGTTTAAATTGCGAATATAATTTTCCAGTAAGTTTGGAAAGAGTAGGGAATAGAAGAATTCTAATGTCAGGCCAATATTCATAAAAGCTAAATAGAATGAACCAGTTATAATCCTTGCCTTCTTAAACATTAGTCTGGCTATCTAAACAACTGATGAAGGAGTTCATTAATAAAGATTAGGAGAAAGTGGTGTAATAGAAGTCAATTAAGATGGCCTTTATATGAAATTGTGTTTTCACAAAAGACTTTGCATTTCAACTTTAATAATATTTTGATAGATTAAAATAGAAGAATTCATACAATATTGCCAAACTTTTGTGAAATGTTTGTCATGCTAATGGGCTCCACTTTATAAAAACTAACAAAAAACACAATCAAGAAATATACAGCAACAGCAACAAAACAAGAAAACCATAATAGAAAACTGGTTAATTGAGCAGTAACTGAAAGGTAATTGTTTGCAGGAAGTCATCTCTGAGTAGGTAGGTTTCAGAGTGAAATCCAGAGATGATGATCCAATATTAAATGTTTTCCATTTGTATTGCTTTTCTGGGGAACCATATGAAGTAACCTCTGACAAACTTTCAGGTGACAAAATGTTAATGGGAATATTCTTAAAACAGAGGAATTTCCTATAAGCCAGGTACAAAGAAACCAAAAAATATTTTAAAGATATCACCTATAAAATCATATATTTAAGAGAAAAAATATCCATCTTGGAATTTTATGTATGTGTCAAACATCTCATAAGGCCCTGACTTTGACCAGTTGCAAGCCATGGTGGTGAACAGATCACATTGCAAGACTATGGGCAAAGGATGTCATGTTCTCTAACTGCATGAATAAGAATGTATTGAGCTGAAATAAGGGGTTTATTATTTCTGTTCAATGAATTCCTGTACTTGGCACAGTTCTAAAAAAAACGTGTTTGATTCTGGTCATTACAAAGTTGGTTAAAACACAAGTAAATGTGTCTTGTTCTTGAAATCTCAATATTTACTTTTTCAAAAACACTGCTAAGAAGTCACTTGACTGAAGCAAAATGTTTTTAAAAAGTCCTCATCTACATTCAGTGAGTATTTTAAGGCTATTATTCTTTGGACAGTTTTATCGTATTTCAATGGTTGCAAATAGCAGAAGGAAAACCAAAAATGTGTAAGCAATCTAAAATGAAAATACATAAACAGTACATCTGCATACTAAGGGGAAACTGGCCAACCTTGTCATACATTTAGAAAAATGAAATAAATAGAGGAAAAAATTAAAAAACTCAAACACTCAAACACATTCCTTAATTTCCTTAATTCCTTAATTCCTTAATTTTTTCCTTAATTCCTGCATTTCAATCTCTGTAAAATGGAAATAACTTTTTATTTCCACTGTTTTTTCTCTCCTTTCTTCAATTAGTTCTGCTACAGATTCTTACCTGCTTTTTGGTATTCTCTTTTAATTTTCACATAAATTAACTAAAATGGAATTCGCTTGGTTTTTTCTACAAGGGAAAGCTTCTGGCCATCCCGAAAATGTACATACATACACCAACAAATATTTGTACATCTGAGATTTGGGTAACTCTGAAAAATCTACCTGC